>QJNY01000198.1:0-116180 GCA_004155945.1 Monosporascus sp. mg162
TTTTCTTTTTTTTTTTTTTTTTTTTTTTTTTTTTTTTTTGATTAGGATGCTTGCGACATTTCTGTTTTTCAATACAATTAAGCATAACGCCGAAAATAATCTAAAACAAGAATATATATAAAGGAAAGTTACGTACTAAATAAATGCGATAAATAATTAATTTTTAAAAGCAAAGATTATAAAAAGAAAGAAATCGTATTATAACCAAATAAGTTTGGCTTATTAGCAGATAGTCGGAAGTTATACAGATTACCTCCGACGCAAATTTTTAAGTTACGTAATGTTATGGCCAAAGGCCTTGGCTCGATTAACAGACGGTCGAAGGTTGTAAAAAGCATCTCCGATATGGCTCCAGGGTTACGTAACTGGCTCGATGGGCTCATAACGCCTGATTGGATAAAAAGGGACTTGGCGCCTCGAGCCAGTCGAGCCGGGTTAATAGCTCGAAGTGACTCGATAGGCTCGAAAGGGGTCTTACCACTAAAAGAAAAATCGAACCGGTTCGAGCCAGTCGAGCTAATAAAAGGATATAATACGCTCATTATTTCCCATAAGTTTAGATAGCATTAACTTGTAATAATAATTAATTACCCAAATTTACATCTGCTATTACCAAACGTAATTATCGCTTTATTATTTAAATTCTTACGATATTACTGCTAACATAAACCGTATAATTAGGTTTAATAATTGGTTAAACTGATAGCCGTTATACGTTGCAAGCTTTTGTTTAATAATACTGTCAAACTTTAAGCAATATTTAACACTGTTAAAATGTCGACTAGCACCGAAACCACCGTTCTTACCCTTATCCAGCAACTGCAAAAACGCGTTTAACAGCTTAAGGCTCATATCCAGCAGCTTACTGCTTAAGCTACCGCCGCCCTAATCGATTCGGTATTAACAGCCGTTATTCCAAAACTTAAAGTTAAAAAACCCGAACCTTACGATAATATAGGAAACGTTCAAAGCTTTTTAACCCAAGCCAAAGTATATTTACGATTAGAAAAGATCGAAAGCAACGCCGACAGAATCCTTATTATGGTAGGATTTTTAAAAGAAACGTTTTAAATTGGTTTAAATTTACGTTACGCGATTATTTGGAAAATACGGAAAACAACCAAAAAACGGCTACTAAAAAGATTTTCAAAAGTTACGTTAATTTCGAACAAAAGCTTAAAGATAACTTTAATAACCCGGACGTCAAACGAAAAGTTGTACAGGACCTTTTACAGTTTAAACAAAAAAAACTAGCTTTTAAATATGCCGTCGAGTTTAAGAACTTTATATTCAAAATAGGATGGGTCGACGATAAAGACGATATCCTAATCGACGTTTTTAATAAAGGATTAAAAAACGATATTAAAAACGAAATTATTAAAATCGAACGACTTAACGTATTCGACAAATATATTACTAAGGTTGTTAAAATCGACAATCGACAGTTTGAACGACGATAAGAACGATATAAATAATTCGCCCTACGGTTTAAACTTTAAGGAATTAATTAAAGTCGAAAGCGTTTTACGGTTTTTATTTTTTATAGAATTTAACTAAGACTTATAAAATTAAAAGTTATTTAGTCGAAAGATAAAAAGTTCGTTATCTGTTATAACCACGGTAAGCCCGGATATATTACGCAAAAATGCAGAAGCCCGAAAAAGGTATATTAGGTTCCAATTTTTGAAAATCAGCATAAAAAGGAACTTGGCGACAGAAAAACGATTAACATAATCTGCGCCAAAAATAACGACAACCTTTTACTAAAGGTACGACAGGGAATAAAAAAAGCGAAAAAATTAACTTAAGCAGGAACTAAAAGGGCCAAAAAAATTAAAACTACTGGACTTATTATCACCCAGTAGCTACAAAAGTATAAGAGATAGAAAAAATTAAATGACGATAAATTATTTACCCGCGTATAGCGGAAACGGCAGCAGAAAAATAATCAATTAGTACTTGATACATAGCTGAAGGAATACCGGAAATGGGACGAAAACCTGTACCTAAAAGAACCCGATCGATACGGAAAGCTTTACGTGGTTAGCTGTCGACGACCGCAGTACGAGGTATACGAAGACGAAAAAAAATATATCGCGTAACGAATTATACGCATATGGTAATAAAGCTTCGATTTCAAGAATCGAACTGGAAATGATCCTAGGGATTAAAGGTAATATCGTTATATACGAAAAGCCGTAATTATAGAAGAAATCGACGAGCTGGCAGCAACTAAAAGCTGGTTAGAAGGTAAATATTGCCCTGCATATAAACCTTAATGTTATTATAAATGGTGCGATTACTAAACGTAAAAAAAATTAATCGAAAGAATAGTAGAAAAGTATTACTAGAAAATAATTATCGATTTACGGATTTAGCTAGCTTTTACGGAGGACTTAGAAAAGCGATTAATTATATAGGAGGAAATTTGCTTTTTTTTAAGTTAAAGCTGCAAAACCCTAAAGTAAAAATATATTACCAGAGAAACGTTCCAGAATAAAGTGGAATATTTAATAGTAACGTTACGCCGATAAGAGCAACAGTTGAAATAAATCTAAAACGAAAGCAAAAAATTTAGAGAAAGAATTCAGTAATTCGAGAACAGCCTAAAAAACCTAAGTTATTTATGATAGGGCCCTAGGATGATAAAAAGAACGAAGGTAAATAGTAACACTTTAGGATGGTTTTAAATACGATACGAATAATACGAAAAAAACTTATTACGGTCGAAGTACGAATCAAAAATAAACGATATACCGCATTTATAGACTGCGGAATATAAGAAGGTAATTACATCGCCTTAAAAGTAATTAATAAGCTGCAATTATTATAAAAAGATAAGAAAGAATTTTACGAAGTCGAAAACGTAAAAGGTTAAATATTTAATTACAACGATAAATAGGTCCGACGCAAAATTAATTACCTTAAAACCTTTATCGAAAGGAGAAAATAAATTATTAATTTCGACGTTATCGCTATCGAAAACTTCGATTTGATTTTAAGTTTGTTATAGTTGGAACAGTATAACCCGGTTATTAATTAGAAGATTTGCGAAATAGTTTACGATCTATTTTTTAACGATAAGCCAAACGACGGAAATTTTTAACATTCGATCGATAAGGTAGATAAGTGTAGGTATAAGGAAACGGCAAAAGCCTTACTATTAAAAGTAATACGGTAAATTTAAAAAAAAGGGCATAACCGAAAAATACGACGTATTATCGCCAACCTTAAAGCAAAATTTAGGCAGATAAATAACGATCTAAAACGACCGCCCGAAAAGCTACCAAAATGGATAGGTAAAGTACTTTTATAATACCATAAATACGATAAGTTATTTGGTAAAAAACTTAATACCAAATTGCTAAAATATAGCGAATAAGATTACGAAATAGTTTTTAAGGATAACAAAAGTACCGCCTTTTATCCGATATATAACTTAAACCATGCAGAATTATACGTATTCCGCGATTATTTCGAAAACAAGCTTCGAAAAGGATAGATTCGACGTTCCAAATTACCAGCCGGATACCTTATGTTTTTCGTACCAAAAAAAGGGGAAAAGTTTCGATTAGTAGTGGATTATCAACAACTTAACGATATTACCGTTAAAAACAGAACGCCGTTACTATTGGTCATTAAAATAAAAGATCGCTTGTACGGAACAAAATGGTTCATAACTATCGATCTTCGAAATAGCTATAATATAATTCGGATCAAAAAGGGATACGAATAAAAAATAGCTTTCAGGACGAAATATGGCTTGTACGAATACTTAGTTACTTTTGTAGAACTAATTAACGTACCAGCAACCTTTTAACGAATAATAAACTATGTGCTAAGAAAATACCTAGATATTTTTGTTATTTGTTACCTCGACGACATTCTTATTTATTTAGAAACGTAAAAAAAGTACGAAGAATATGTTTATTAGGTTTTATAGGCGTTGTAAGACGTTAAACTTTTAATTAATACCGGAAAAAGCTATTTTTACCAGCAAAAAGTCGAATTTTTAGAACATATTATTACGCCAAAACAAAGTTGCATAAACTTTAAAAAGTTATTAGCAATTTAGGACTGGGTATAGCCTATTAATATTAAAAAGATATAAGTATTTTTTGGATTCGCTAATTATTACTAACGATTTATACGTAATTTTAATAGGATAATTATGTTATTAACAGAACTTATTAAAAAGAATAAACTATTTAAATAAATTCCAAAAAAGGAAATAGTTTTTTAGTAAATTAAAAATGTTTTTATTAGTAAACCAATATTGATTATGTACGACCTAAAGCGATTAGTTAAGCTAGAAATCGATATTTCGGATTATGCCTTAAGAATTGTAGTTAGATATCGAGACGATTAAAGAAAACTTTACCTTATTACGTTTTATTCCTATAAGTTATATAAAGCCGAATTAAATTACCTTATTTACGATAAAAAGTTCCTAGTTATCGTTAACGTCTTTAAAGAATTTAGATATTATTTTAAGAGTAATATGCATTAAATTAAGGTATATACGGATTACAAAAATATTATATATTTTTTTCCGATACGAGAATTTGTCGGAAGATAATTACGTTACGTAAAAAGCTTTTTTGAATTCGATTACGTTATTATTTATCGAAAAGGATTAGAAAATGGTAAAGTAAACGCGTTTAGTAAACGATTTGACTTGGAAGAACTTAAGATTAAAGTATAGCAGATAATTTTCGATATTATACCTAAAGGATACTTAAAATAACGACGAATTACTGCGATACGAGCGATACCAGTTGATATATATTAACGTATCCAATAATATAACGCCAATTAATTAGCAAAATACCAAATAGATAAAATATAGATACCCGAAAACTTATAAAAGAACTTAATACGAAACGTATACAAATACCCTGTATATGGATATCTAGGGGTTTATAAAACCTTAAAACGTTTATAACGGATATATTACTTTTTTAAAATGAAAATTATAATTTAAAAAGTAATACGATAATGCGATATTTGCGTTAAAGCAAAAGTATAACGATATAAGCCCTACGGAAAACTACAGCTATTATCAGTCGCCGAGCGACCATAGGATTCGATTATATTTAACTTTATTACTAAGCTTTTTTTGTTAAAAAATTTAGCTACAAAAGTATATTACGATAGCATTTTCGTAGTCGTTAATCGATTTACGAAATTTTTTTATTTCTTACCTTATAATGAAAATACCGATGTAAAGTAATTCGCATATATTTTCTTTAGATATATTTTAAGTACTTACGGATTTTTAACGGAAATTATTTCGAATAAAAATATTACTTTTATTTCGAAATTTTGGCAAGAATTAATAGCTTAATTTAGATTAAATTATAAATTATCTAACGTATTTAGACCTTAAATAAACGGATAAATAGAAAAAACCAACTAAACGTTAAAAACGGATTTACGATACTATATTAATTACGAACAGAATAATTAGGTTAAAAAGTTACCAGTTATATAGCTAGCTTATAACATTAATTATCATAAAAGCATTAAAATAACGTTAGCAATTGCTAATTTTAGATTTATACCTAAAGTTTATCGAGATTTATAAAAGGATGGACCAGTTAACGTTAAAGCAATTGTTATTTTAAAATAGCTGAAATAATTATACGTAAAAATAAAATCAGAACTTAATTTCGTACGTAACCAGATAAGCAAATATTATAACCAAAAAAGGTTAAAGGAATTAACCTTTTCGAAAAAGCAGATGGTTTACTTAATGACTAAAAATATTTAAATTAAAAAGCTAAACAAAAAATTCGATTTCAAATATAACGGCCTATACAAAATCGCTAAGAAAATCTCAAAAAATAACTATAAATTGGAGCTATTGCTAAAGGTTAAATCTTATCTAGTTTTTTATATTTCCTTATTAAAATCAACAGAAGATATAATTAAAGTTAATATAGGACAAAATCAAGATAAGGAAGTTATAAAAAATGTATTAATTTACGAAGTAAAAAAAAAATTTAAATATACGTAAAAAAAAGGGATTTACCTAGTACCTAGTTAAATGGAAAAATTACCTAAATTCCGAAAATACCTGGAAACCCGTAAAGAATCTTATAAGCGCTTAGCGCCTTTTAAAGAATTTTTACCAGCAACGCCGGAAGCGCTAAGGTTAAGAGTAATTTAGTTTAGGTTACTTAAGGGAAGCCAGTCGGCGGGTAGGGAAGTTTGCGCTAATGCAATCTTAGTTTCCAGCTGCTGTTACTTTCGTTCCAGACGTTCGAATTTCTTTATCGCTTCCGTACCTTTAATACCTTTACGTAACATTTCGATTCCGCGTTTACATAAAAGCTTTTTTTGGTTCCGTAAACGGGTCAAACGACCAAATAATTTGCTAAGGTGCTGTTATAATTTATTAAAACGTTATTAAACGGAAAGCAGTTTTTTTTTAGCAAAACATTTTTAAAGTTTAAAGCAGTCCTTTTTAGCAATTAACCGGTTATGTTCGGCTTCGGAAGGCCCGAATAGGTTATAAAAATTACTATATTCGATATAACGAACGTACTTTCCAAAATTAGGATAAGCTTTATAAGTTTTTCCTTTAAATTTGTAGCGCGAATAAGAAAACGCGGACATGTTAAAACTAAAGGTATAAATTTTTTTTAAATAAAACCAAAACGTTATTACGTTTGAAGGATTTCCGTTTTTCGATACGACCTGATATAGCGGTTGGATACTAAAGAAATATTATAAAAAAGGGGAAGTTACTTACTAAATAAATACAACAAATAAATTAATCTTTAAGGGCAAAGATTTTGGAAAATGGGAATCGTATTATAGCTAAAGGCCTTAGTTCGATTAACAGATGGTCGGAAGTTGTGGAAGGCATCTCCGATGTAGCTCCAGGGTTACGTAACTAGCTCGATGGGCTTATAACGCCTGATTGGATAAAAGAAAACTTGGCGCCTCGAGCTAGTCGAGCCGGGTTAATAGTTCGAAGTGACTCGATGGGCTCGAAAGGGGTTTTACTACCAAAAGGAAAATCGAGCCGGTTCGAGCCAGTCGAACCAATAAAAAGATATAATACGTTTATTATTTCCCATAAGTTTAAATAGCAACAGCTTACAATAACAATTAGTTACCCAAATTTATATCTGTTATTACCAGACGTAATTATCGCTTTATTGTTCAGATTCTTACGATACTACTGCCAACATAAACCATACGACTAGGTTTAATAGTTGGTTAAGCCCATAGCCGTTACACGTAACTTAAATCCGAATAGATTTACGGATCCAAGCGGATCAATATAGTATGGATCCGAAAGGATTTCCGGATTTATAAAAATTACAGTAAATAAATCCGGAAAAATAAACAGATCCAAAGGGATTCCGTTTAAAATATAAACTCTTATTATCTTTTATAGTTTAGATAAGTACCTGCTTACAATAATAATTAATTACAAAGATATATATCTGCTATTATTAAATATAACTGTCGCTTTATTATTCAGATTCTTACGGTATTACTACTAACATAAACCGTACGACTTAGGTTTAATAGTTGGTTAAGCCCATAGACGTCACATAAAGTAATAATTACGTTTGGTAATAGCAGATGTAAATTTAGGTAACTAAGTTATATTGCAAGCTGATGCTATTTCAACTATAGGAAATAACGGTCGTATATATATTCCATCATTTTTTAGCGTGCTCGTCGATATTCGCACCTACTTACCTTGCTTACCAAATAAGCCACTGTAGGTCTCTGTGAGTCGAGTAAGTAGATTACGTGACCTTGGGACCTATATCGGAGATGTGACCCATAACTTTCGACCGTTTGTTAACCGAGCCAAGCCCTTTAGTTATAATAGTACGCGTGTTATAACTTAGGCAATGAGCCTAATATAACAACATAATTAATGTCCCCTATACCTGACAATTTGTGCATGTCGTTGCAGTCCCGAAACCAGCTTCCCTAGATGTAGTTGTTCGAACATTGCGGAGTTTGATCGGTCAGCCTTTTAAAGTTTAAGGACCCCACGCTCCGTTTTATTGTTTAGCATATTCTTCGGCTCGATAAAATCTGTCCGCGCTGGCTTCCGCAGAGGTAAAGCTTTCCCTACCTTTCCGCCCTTGACCGTTGTACATATTGGCTTCTAAAGCTAAGCCGCGCCGCCGTGCTGCTGCCGTACATCTATCGATCCTGGTTTAACGACGTGATCGCTTTTAGCCCATTAGCGAAGGAAGGCTAGGAAGGCTTGTCATAAGGACGGTAGCACTACCTTCAAAAGTCCAGCTCGATCTGCTTAGTAGTCCGCAGGCGCAGGGGGAAGCCCCGCAATCTCACACAGCCTGCCGTACGTACCTGCTCGCAGAGGATGACGACAGCAGTAAACTGGAGAGGTACCTTTTGCGCTGTAAGGTGCCTTGCCAGTCGTTCCAGATTTTTCCAGTTATAAGCACGGGACGCCTTGAATGTTATCGGAGTTAAGAAACAATCCAGGATAATAAAGAAGTTGCCCAATCAAACTATCGTTATAGTCTCTTGCCTCGAATAGACGTTAAATGCCCGATTCATCTGAAAATGGTTCATATACTGAACCTGGGCTGCTGTACGTTGCCATGTATCTGGATCTACATATTCGGGCAGACTAGCTTCCTCGCTGCCTGTGATGCTAAAGTCGGATTTGTTGTCACTATCCCGCTCAGCACCCTCCAGATTCCATGGGTCATCATCCTCTTTGATAGCTATTTCATCAGCACCACCATCTCGATGTTCTTCGTAACAGTGTTGTAATTCTTTTATCTCGCCCCCGAATGACGCGCCGTATTGTATTGTGTGCCCCCAAAACTCCCAGCGAACAAGACCCACTCGCTTGAAAATGTTGCGTCGCCGGTTTTGGGCACGCAGTAATAGGTAGAATCCGAACTCTCTCTTGTAACGATCGGTGCCCTTTAAGATGAGAAACAGATAGACCCTGCGAGCAACCCCGGGAGGATGCTGTTGGAAGAACTGCTCAGAATGCATGTCGATTGTGCAACGAAGCTCAGCATAGTGAAAACCGGAGCAACACTGTAAGCGGCCAATATCTGACAAACTGTTTGCGTTCCACTCAGCCCAGTTCCGTGCTAGCCAACATGGGAGCAGTTGGCTGCGGAGTACCAGCTTGTTCGACTTGAGCGTTCCAAAGGGATTGTTGCCTTTGTAAGAACACTCTGCCCTGACGATATCAGCCTTATAGGTCGTTTTGAGACGCCGAAAATCAAAGCCACCTCTTCCTCCGCTGTAACACCAGTCAATATCAACGCCGCACCAGGCCCAAGACCATGACGGGGCATTTTCCGCTGTCCCCGAGCGTATTGGCTTCCACGGCCTGCACCAGTAGCTACCAGCAGAGGACTCAGATGACTTCTGCCACAGCAGGTCGTAAAGGAGTGAGCCCGACCAAAGACCAGCCAAATAGGTTTCGCCGACACGAATTTTGGAAAACTGCGCAGCTATAGCTCCAATGGCTGGGAGTCTGTCGGACTCGTTGGTGAGCTGCAGTCGGCTGAAATCTTCGACCGTGTTTCGCCAAGCTAATTGAATGCCTTGCTTTCCGTGCGGAACATTACGCGGCCCATCTGATGACTCGCTCCCACTAGACAAGTCGTCGGTCCAGGCGGTATCAGAGTCCTCGGAATCTCCCGCACTCTCATCACTTTCTTGGCTTCTTCTACTGATTTCACCATAATTCCTAAATGCCGCTTCCAGCTGGACCACCTGGCGGAAGAAATACTGCTTCTTTGTTTCATTGTCACTAAACTCACGGATCAAGGGATCCTGGGTGTAACCACACTCGCACGCCGCTTCATTGAAGCACTCAAAGTGCAGATCGCCTCGTGCAAATAGGAGCATCCTTGGGGATAAAAGGCGCTCCTGGTACGTCCATGCCCGTCGTAATAATGGCAGCTCTTCGAACTTACCATTTGCGACCCAGTTTCCTTCGACCGTGTGTCTTTTACGGACATACAGGGGCCAACGACGCCCGCGGAAGCTTAACTCGGCCATTTTTGTGCCAGATGAAGTAGAAAACAACCCTGTCGTGCTACTATCGCCCCAGCCAGCGGCGAGGGTGACATACGAGTTCCGGTAGACGTCGAACATCTTGCCCGACTCCCGGACCCAGTCGGCAGCGTCGCCCTGGATAATGCAGACGGCATCAATCCACAGATATCGCACCCGGAGCGATCGCGTAAAGAGGACGGCATCTTTAAAGGTCTGCGGCAGAGTCGACCATGGGATACGCTTCATACGGTCTCTCAGCGTTGGTAGCGTGGTCCTGCACAGAGGTTGGTGTTCACCCCAACAGTAACTTAACGCCACGTAACGCGCTGCGTCTGGGACTCGAGAATTATGCACCAGGACGATGTCCCTGGATCTTCGGAAGGCATCCAGGTCGAGGAGACGCGTTGGAAGAACTGAGGGTCCACCTTGCTTCCGAAAGCGGGCGCAGCCGTCGTGGTTCTGGAAACAGTTGAAAATCTGCTCTTGCGCCCAGGACGAGGAAACATAGGATGAAGTATCAATGTCCAGCCGGCGAAGGGGTATCCCGCGAGGGGGTCTCGTTCCCAGAACGGCTCGAAGTTCCGTAGGCGTAAAAAGGGTCTGCACGGGAATCGGTTGCCAGCCAGTTCTGCAGGTGATGTCAAAGTTATTATCCCCTTTATCCGTTGGGAGGAGTGTTAGAGCGTCCTCGGCATCCGGTAGGTGGTTTAATGTATCGAAGATGATACCCTGGATCAAAGCGGTGCGGATCTGGCAAGAAAAACAATGCTTGGTGCTAGTTTCCCCAAATGCCGTCATGGGCGGGTCAGCATCGCTGTGGAAGACGCTCGCAGCATCGCCCTCCCACCCGCACGTCCTGCAGTATGTCGATCTGGTACCTGTTAGGAACGATCTAGTGCTGTCCCGTGTGTTCCAGTCCCTGGGGAGGTGGATTTTGGGTACTGGCCGGCTCCTTCGACCGCTTGTGATTGATTGACTGCTATTTTGTCCCATGTCGTCAAAAGTGCCGGATATAGTGACTAATGATCGGAAGAATCGGGCCGTATAAAGGCTAATGAGTGGAGGTTATAAGGGTGGCAGTGAATTTGTATAAGGGATTAATGCCTTTCAGCCTTGAAAAAATCCAATTAGCCGTTTTAATTAACAATATACGTATAACTATAGTAATTAAAAAAGTCTTGAATATTGTGGTCTGGGGCTCCTTTCATAAAAACTAGCAAGGTACAGCAAATAGTTATAGCAATTAGGAATTACCGAGCGGCGACATTCGATATTACGAATATCGCAGGATTGGGCTGCAATGCAGCCTAACCGACGATCACGACTTATGCCGGCGGGTTCTTTGACTTAAAGCACGCTTTCGCGGCCCGTACGCGGAATGGGGTAAGCTTGGCGCCGATTGTACTCGAGTGAGAAAACGGGGGATCTTTTGGGTTGTCTAATAATGGTGATGATGATGTTAGGTGTCAAGCCCTGAGCTTCAGTCGAAATACACCTCAAGTACTGGGTGGCACCTCATTCAGAATTACCTCATTGAGATCAGGCCCTATTTTTGAGGTTGTGGCTGCGCCGCAGGCCCAGCCGTGGCGATGGCTCTCGGTCAGGAAGTAGCTGCAGGGGCCAAACGTATCAACTAAACCCCTTTAAGAAAATGCTCCACAAAAACAACAAACCTCAAATAGGGCCGAATAGCAAGTTATTTTTTTGGCCTTAATTGCAACAGTCCTATGAAAATTTGTAAAAGTTATTATCGTCAACTTATACAGTACATATTAATTGCGAAATCACTATCCTTATAACCTACATAACTTATGCTAAAATTAAAATTTTAATTTTCTGATATTATTTTAATCTTGGTTAGCGCAAAATTAAAACAGTTATTAAGAAATGGCCGAAAATTGTAATTGTAATATATTATAACGTTTTTCATTCTTTTATTCCTAGTATTTTAATAATGTAATCTTATAAATTAATATTATATTATACTAGGCTTAAACTGTTTATAACGAACCTTGAGAGATATTTTCTTTATAATTACTTAATTGCGGGCGACGTATTATGAAAAAACTTAAAGTAATGTTTTAAATAAGCTTACCAAATAGATAGATCAGATATAGAGAATATTACTTGTATTATAATGGATAACTAGCTGCAGCTGCTTTAAAACCTACACTCTTCTTTTAGTAAAGTCTAGTTACAGACTCTATATATTTCGATCAAAGAAAGCCTTTCCGTATATAAGATGCTAGCGCACCCCCTACTAGCTGACACACTCCCTTAACGCCTTAACGCAGTTACTGTCAGCTAGCAGGGGGTGCACTAGCACTCTATATACGGAAAGGCTCCCTCTAATCGGAACATATAGGTTCCGTAACTAGATTCCATAAAAAGAAGAGTGCGCGTTGTAAAGCGCCTGCAGCTAATTATCCAATACTGTTACGGCACCAACGTTACGGCTTAGCTAAGCAGCTACAACGCTATATAGGTATAGGCGCTCCGCACTCTTGAAACAATCCTCCACTTTCCTTTTCGCACAACAAAATACTTTACCCAGCCTTTAGAAACGATTAGCGCCGTACTAATTTGTTGCATCTTTAAAAACAAACTTGGTAATTTACTATTACCTCGCCTTAACCTAAACCTCGAAAAACCTTAGATCTGCCGTTAATACATTACATTCTCGCTATAATTTTATTAAATATTCTAACCCCCGAAAAGCGCATTATAAGTATTAATATTCCAGCTTTTAAACAGCCGTAAGGTAATAGTATAACGTTACTGCCGCGACTTATAAATTCCAGGAATTTTTCCATAAATTTCCTTATTTAATTGCTGTTACGGTTCGTTTTACGTACGATTTTACATTATTAAGCAAACTTTTCCACGTTTATAAATAACTCCAAAAAGTTTTTAAAGATATTTTTACGACTTTCGAAAATAATTATGCGTATTAATAATACGAACAAAGTGAATTAGGAGAACGTATTATAGCCGTAAAGTAACCGTCATAGGAAAATTATTAACTTCGCGAACGGTTAACTACTGCGGAACAGTCGTTATAATAAGTAGAGTAAATTACGATCGAAAACGCGCAATTACGGAAACGTTTAGTAATTACGGAACGTTTATCCCGGTTAGCCTTATTTTTTTATAATACGCCAGCAACGTTTGCTAATACCTCAACAGAATTATCGGATATTAATCCAGATAATTTTGTATACCGCTTTTATAAAGCCGACGGCCCGTAACCTTTTTCGGCCTAACTTTTAACGGCTTCGTAATAATCCCATCCGGACTAAGCCTTATTAACATTTTAACCTTTTTTCGGCATAACGGAAAACTCACGTTTACGTAGTTCGAAGTTACCGGTTTTCAAAAACGACGTTAAAAATCCGATAGTCCGTTAAAAAAAAATATATTAATTAATATTTTTTAATACGCTTAAACTTCGTTATTAACCGAAACGTTTACTTATTACAGGTAGATCGTATTATATACATTATCTAATGTTGACTTCGAGGGTTTTTCGTAGAAAAGGCTTTCGCTGCCACATATTATTAGTCTCGTTAATTGACGTCTCTCCATCGTCTTGGTGGTCTCGGATCTGGCTTAATTAAGTTGCTGATAAATCGTCTAGAGTATGAAGTTAATGCTAAAGTTTAATCTCGCGCTGGCGTTGGATATTTGGCGAAGACGTGAGTTTGACCGGTAAATCGCTAAAATCCTGCTTGTTTAATTGTTGTAGTAAGAAGCTTTAATTAATTGATTGCTTGATTAAGCTTTACGTAAGTTTTATCCCTGTAAGGATTTATTACGCCTTTTAGAGCTATATATCGCAAGGTTTTGGAAGAATTAGTATTTATGTATATTCGACCTGCTTACGTGCTTATCCGCGTTATTGCGAAACCTGGATATAGCTATTTAGCTTTTATTCGTATTATGTGTTAATTATTTCAGGTATATTCTTGTAAAGAAACTACTGCTTTTTACAAATTTTGCTTATTCCATATTGCTTTCCCTAAGAAATTGTATAAAGGCTGCCCGGGGCGCATGTTTCGGCAGCAGTCGGTGTCCTCGTAGCTTTCGGCAGAAGAAAATATGCTGAAATGATTTCCTTTTTCCGCAGTTATAATAATTGTTCAAGTCGGTATGTTTAAATCGTTCGTGCTATTAAGCAAAGTCGCCGTCGACGCATTTTGCTTTTAAAAGTTTGTAAAACGTACTTTTTTTAAAAGAAATAAGATATTTCGAAATTACCGTATAAAAGTATATTTTTATGTATTTAAGTTCCTTTTATGCCTTTTATTATTAGATAATATTACGCTTTTTTTTCTTATTAAGCTGTCTTTTTACTTAGGAGATAATAGGCGCGGTTGTGCATAATAGCTTTATTTTGGTACCTTTTTTCGTTAGTTGGTCGGCTACTTCGTTTCCTTCGATGTTTCGGTATTTAGGAATCTATTTTACCGTTAACCCCGGGGAGTATATATAGCAAGGAGCCGAATAATTTTCGCATTAAGTTAAAGCTTAATTAAAACTTTTGCTTTTTAATCTAACCTTAAACGACATTTAAAGTTAACATATAATAAGCAAAGCCTGGTTAGATACGCCTGTTTAAGATGCGGTTAATTGTTGTCTCGAAAGAATAATAAACGCCGACATTAAAGCTTTATGTTATATAAATTACGGATATTGTTGGATATTTCGTAAGCTTATTTTCGTTATGTATTTTTCGACCAAACGCTTTAAATATACGGATATTAAAGATAAAGATAATTTTAGTAACATATATTATATTAGCGAAATATGTAAGCCCGAGTTTATATATTCAATTAATATAAGGAAATAATATTATTAACCATTTCCATAACTAACTTACATTCCGGTCGAATTATAGCAATGTAAGATTTGCTTTGGGCTTTATAATAGCTATATTTATTTAAGGCCGTTAAAAATATACGTTAATCGTTGTATTTTCGGAGTTTTAACTGCGTAGCAGTAACCCTTTTTTTGAGGTAAAAGTAAAAGATATACGTATATTGGTCGTTTGCGTAAATGAACGTAAGCCCGGAAAATTAATGGTATAAGTTATTAAGGCAGCGGTAGTACGGTACGGTACGAAAAGGCATATTGCCATTATTGTTGCTATTGTTGTTGTTATTGTGATTGTTGTTACTGTTGCTGTTATTGTTACTGCGCTGCTGCTGTTGCTGGTGGTGGTGGTAATGATAATGATAGTAATGTGGGAAATTAGAAGGAAATGAAGTAAAGGGGTTGATTTTAGAAAACGTAGGGGTTGGAAATTGACTTATATCCGATCGTTTAATGCTTAAGGGTGCAACTTACCTTGCTTTATATCTTTTTGAATTTTATTTACGATACCTTCGTTTTTAAACGTTACTACGGCTTACCGGTGCCCTTTTTTCGAACTTACAGTACGGCCCTAGCGGTGCTTTTGAGGATAGGAGCACGGTAGAGGGGGTGATTTTGTTAAGTGCTAAGGTATAACTGTTACGGATTGGAAGTACCGTGACAGCTCCAGTATATATGCAGCTGCAAGTACCAGAATGATTGCCACAATTGCGATCATTCCGCCAATCTTTTGCCCCTGGCGTAACGGTATGGTGCAGCCGTAACAATAACCCCTTTTTTAGGGCCCAGCGCCCCACCGGTTAGGGTCCGGTTTGTATATATATAAGGGGCTTCGCCCCAAGTAATTAGGGAAAGGCAGGCGTTAATGGTTATCTATTTTACTACCTATACTACGAATCACTAGCTAGGCTGCTTCTTCTGCCTTTCACTCTGTACTTTACCCCTTTTCTCTGACAGACAGCAGGCTGACGGACGACGGCAGCTCGGCCAACGGGCAGCAGATCGGCGCGGGCGTGTACACGGCCATGGGCCCGGACGGCGTAGACGGACAATATGGGCCCATGCACCGTAAATATGTATGCAACTTCTTTACCACCTCTTCTTTCTACTGTCTGGGCCCTCGGGAGCTTATAACACCCCTTCACCCACTGGCCCCTGGCCTAACGGGCTTCTCTCGGCTTGTTTGTAAGGCTGAAAAAGACAAAATGTGAGCTCTAACCCTGATCCCCGAGAACGGCGACAATGACAATGACGATAACTACGACACTGATGCCCGACGCGGCCGGCCCCGATCTCGCCCTTTTTGGCACCATTGGAACCTGGTGCGGTGCGGCCGTGGGCGCTGGCCGGCATAGCCATCGCCCTAGGGGCCTTGGGAAGTTTAACCAAAAAGGTGCCACTATCCATCAGATATCATTCGGGCAGCAGGATCAGCAAGATGATGCGACTCATAGCTAGGATCAGCTGCTTCAGATGCCGCGAGACCCGTCACAGAAGATCCGCATGCCACAAAGTTGACAAAAACTCCTGACGCCCTGATTGCGGCCAGAATGGCCATCCGCCGGGCCTTGACTGGTGCCACAAGAACAACAGGTCTCCTCGTATGAGTCCTAAGCGTGAAGATGGTAACGGCGAGGACATGCCGTGTCGCCTATCTGCACGCTATTGGAGGAATGCGAGGATAAGACAAGGGAACAGCTCGCAGATTGCGTTTGGAAGAGTCCCTATCTGATTCGTACCATCTTGGTGAGGATAAGAAAGGTAAACCGACCATCGCCAAGCTCACAGCTACACTCAATAAGAAGAAGTACGGCAACATACACGAGAACAAGGGCACCATAGTCTCATCGGAATCTGAGGCCAGAGGATGTGGTCTTGAAATTGTTGACGAGAGTGTCTACTTCTTGGTCATTCTTGAAATCGCCATCCATAACATACAACACGGGACACTGTTTCGGTATGGTGGGCGCAAAGTGCCTGCGGAGCGGTATTGGTGAGGAAGGAGTTCTTCAAGGCTGCTGTACTCTATTTCCGTTATAGAGACCAGACAATACTATTAAGACCCTTACTGACTGGCTTGTAGAGCAATTCGTCATTCCTGACTGGAATGACAGAAGCACTAACAGTCGCAAAGATCCTGCAAGGCGGTATCTGCGGGCTACCTCCCATAAGAGAGCCATAGCTAGTCGGGAGCAAACGAGGCGACGTTGTCTGGCAGGCAGGAGTCGGGCACGCGCTCAAGGGTTGAATGACTGTACTGAGCTGGGAGGAGGAGCACCTAGATATCACCACGAGACCGAACTGTTGCCTCCCGCTCACCCCCGGGTTCAAGTCGCTGATGTCGGCCGGGCTTTCGAACGTATGGACCTACCCGGGCAGCAACTAAATACCTATCTCGAGCTGTTGTACGACCCACGAACCCAGAGAGACCCCAAGCCGACTAGGCTACTCCTTACTCTCGAAGAGAACGAGGCGCCATGGCTTCGCAGGAGGAAGTTGAGGGCGCCACATCTTAGGAGAGCGATCCTACCGAGGACAACGAGACGTACACTTTAGTGACATCCCAAGACGCGAGGAGCAGATTCCAGGATAAAGACCGTAGAAGCTACTTGGAATAAAGGAAAACGAAAAAAGAGACCCAAAAAGCTGTATGACTACTTCGACGATCTCGTTACCACCGCTGACGGCGTATCCGACGACTCTACCTGATTCCTCACCAGATCCAACTCCTCCGACAAGCTTCGTGATCTTGGGTGTGTCCCGCTCGAACGCGGTCCCCGCGGCCGGCCATCCTGCCATCTGACGCATCAGGACCAGGCGAACGAGTCCGCCGAATCTGCAAGAAGCTCTTCCGACCCTTCCGGCGACCGGCGACCCCAGCTTCTACTCCGCTGGAAGGAACCTGAGACCAAGGTGGACGCAGGTGGCTCTGCTCGCGTCCTCATGCTAGAGATTGGGTCCATAGACTTGTCATCGACTTGGAATCCGGGTCAACGGAGCATCCTGAATATCGAAGGCGGGTCCCATGCCAGCTTTAACAAATCTCTCCCTTCGCAGTTATTGATAACCGCGCAACGCGTGGGCCTGAAACTAGACAATTGGTTTCCTGTATTGTCATATGGGTTGTATGTGGATCCATTAGGGGTAGTCGTGTACGCCTCGCAATCCGCCGGGCCGAAGAGAGGGATCTCGTCTTCACGATGCGTTTAAAAACAGTAGGAGCGAGACGGGTCCTTGACAACGCGATGGGTGCAAGGGTAGCAGTCTTTCTCTCTCGATTTGATTTCGCTTTGAGGTCGAGTTGAAGTCACAGAAGACATTGGTATCTCTCCATCGTTATTAAACCCTTTTTTAAGACAAATCGAACAATCAGAGGTATTACCATGCTGAATAAAATAACTAGGCGTAGTCGCCCGCCGGACTTTCATTATTCGATTTCCACTCAGCCCTTATCCAACAGCTTCGTCTTATTAAAGTGGTTGGGTTTCCCAGTGTCGGGACCGCTGAAAGTAAGTAAGCAACCGTGATCTCGTAGCCCGAGATAACATCACCGCGTCCCATGGAATACGCTTTACCATTGCCTGCCAAAACTAGTATACTCCGTCCTCTTGCCCACTGGCTCTCGCACGTCCGCTAACGGCACGCGTTGATGACAGGAGGCGGTGATTCGTATGGGGAAAGGGTCCTACCCACATACCCGGTAGCTAGATAATCGGGTTAACTTGTAGGAATATGACATATGCGGCTAGATAAACTCGAAACAACAACAGTTCGAGCACCTACCTTTCGGAGTCTTAACATAACTTCGAGGTCAAGATTCCCTTTTGTCAATTTCTAACAAGCACAGCATATCATGACAGACGTGTCTTTCATGGCGTAAATTGTTCACGTACACTAGATACACACATCCTTACTATCGCACCGTATGATATAGGAGCCCAGCAAGGATGAAGCCGACCACAGCTAGTGCATTTCCAAGCTCCGTTTTTTTCCGACCAGCTCTCCTAATTTTTTTTCCGATTCTCCCGTAACAGGATTATATACCGTTAGACAGCGTCGTATTAGTTGGTGGAAATGCCGTCGTCATGGTCGTTTCATAAATAGGGAAGCAGGAATCACGGTGGTTAGCCCATGATCATTCCCTTCATGCCGGCGAGATCGCCTTCTTTAGCGGCAATCTCGAAGTAACCATATATGATACTGACTCAGGTTAGCAATGTATTAGGCGTACTAGTTGTGAGATGAAGGACTTACGTGACGGCGAGCAGGGTACCAGTACCCGAGCCGAGAGCACCCATGAGGTCACTGGCAACGGAGAGCGCACCAATGCAGGCACCACCAAAGGCGGCCGCAGTGGGGATGATGCGCTTGAGCTCCTTGTACATGCTCTGGTCACGGTGACCAGCCATGACGAGACCCTGATCCTTCAGCTGCTTGGCAACGTCGCGGGGGCTGGAACCGGAAACCTCGATCCAGGTCTTGGAGAAGATGGCGCAGGCGGTAAGCATGTAGGCGATGTAGACAACAGTGTGGATTGGGTCGAGAAGAGCATCGCGGATGTTCAATGGGGGCGACATGTAGTAGGCCAGACCCGAGATAGCCTGGAGCTGAGAGGAGCCGTCCTTAGCTTCCCAAACACCAAACAGACGAACAAGCAGGTTCTCGGAGAAGCGGGAGTAAAGCATCTGGCTGATAAGGAAGATGTTGGAGGAGAGAGCGGACTGCAACATGATGGGCATGTTGGAGGTGTAGAAGAGACGGATAGGGTAGGAGCCGCGAGCACCACGCTGGCGGGAAGACTTGACGGGGATCTCAACGCGGAAGCCCTGGAGGTAGATGACGGCAGCGAAGATGGCCAGAGTCGCCAACAGGTTCATAATGTTGGGGAGGTTCTGGCGGTAGAAAGCCTCCTGGAGGGCACGCTGCTTGTTGGGCCAGGTCATCAGGAGGTGGAAGAGGGCGATGACGGCACCCTCGAACTCGGGACCACGACCGGTGTTAATAGAGGTAGGGGAGAAGGCCTTCCACATGATAGACTCGCAGATGTTGGTGGCAATGAACAGGGAGATACCGCTGCCGAGGCCGTATCCCTTCTGCAGGAGCTCGTCGAGCAGAATAACAATCATGCCAGCAACAACCAGCTGGAGGATTAGGAGGAAGACGATACCGGCACCAAGATCGGACGGGGGGCCGTAGAGACCGGAGAAGACGTAGACGGTGGCAGTACCGCAGGAGAGGATGAAGGCGAAGAGCTTCTGGGCGGTCTGGTAGAGCTCGCGGTCGGACTTGAGGTCGAGGTTGACGTCGATCATGTGGGTACCAGCGAGGAGCTGGAAGACCATGCCAGAAGAGATAATCGGTGTAATACCCAGCTCCATCAGGGTTCCTCGGTTACTCGCCATCATCATCCGGAGCCAGTACAGAGGATCGGAGGTGTCGGAGGACACGATACCGTATAGGGGCATCTGTAGACACGCCACGAGTTAGCTACAAGTTTCCATCGTTGCGTATGGCCTGGTCTATGGCAATTATGGCAGAGCGATGAGCGGAAACGACATTGGAGTATAGCTGGTGAAAACACGGCCGCCTCCTCATGCTGGATATCCATATCGACCCGGGGAGTAAGAAAGCAGTAAGGTTACTAACCTGGCTCATGACCAAGAAGATCAACAGCGTCAGACCAGTCCACATTAGCTTCTGGTTGAAGGGGACCTTGGTCTCTGGCTGCTGAACTTCGGGCAGGAACGCCACGAAGGGCTTGACCAGGTCAAGAAATCGCACTGATGGTGGCATGTCAGCGGCCGTCTGAGCTCAATGGCACCCAATGGGTCACGTCACAAGCTCTAAACGGAGGAGCATCGTGGGATAGGACAAGACGTAAGGTGCGCGCATGCCACAGGACTGGAGACTTACAGCTACTCATTGTGAAGATCTACCAAAACGACGACGAAGGGAACAAGAAATAGGGAGGAAGAAAGGTAATTACGGAGCGACAGAAGACCCTCTCGATGAGAAATTGAGGGTTGTCGCGTAGTCTCTGTAAAGTTGGGACGGGAAGGGAAGGGAAAGGAAAGGAGAGAATAGAAGTCAAAAGCTGGGGGAGAGGATATTATTGATTGCTGGTGCTGGTGGACTTTCGAGCCACTTGGACAAATCTGGCATCAAAATTCCCGGTTCGAATGATGTGTCCAGAAAAACAATTCCAAGTGGAGCGTTGCTGCACGTGATCTCCCAACCTTAAAAGTTAATTCCCCCCAAAGGCTTCTAACTCGAGAAGCCCAGCACAGTGTATTGGACCCCGAATTGCAGGGTCTTGTCCCATGAGGTACTAAACGTAAGAACTACAGCTGGGGAAGTACTTAGTGCTACGTGTCATGTCGGAAGCCAAAGTTTGAGCCTCATCCGTCGTGTGGCTGATGTTTTGTGGAAATGAAAAATGTGGCGCATGGAACTGTTCTAGAACATCAAGGGCGGCAGTGAGTCAATCTCATTCGGGCTTCTCCTGAGTGCCGCAATCCGCAGAGGTCAGTTGGATATAGGGTTATTTGTTCTTTTGTCTTCTTATTGCTGCGTACTCTCATGTATGCTTAATACCAACATAATATTCAATTTTCTCAGCCGCAATGTCCGCAGAATGTCGACACCGCGCCGCCCCATGGAGCCCCTCGTGGCTGTCATGGGCTCGACAGGTACAGGGAAATCGGATGTAAGTCCCCATACTCACTACTTAACCCTACCTAATGACATTACCCAAACCCCTCTCTTACTTTGCTGTTAGCTTGCGGTAGACCTGGCCCTCAGATTCAACGGCGAGATCATCAACGCCGACGCCATGCAGATGTACAGGGGCTTGCCAGTTATCACAAATCAACTATCCGCCGAGGAGCAGAAAGGCGTCCCTCACCATCTTCTTGCTATAATAGACCATCATGAGCCCACGTGGACCGTCCTGGACTTCGCGACGGAAGCACGCAAGGTCATCCAAGGCATCCGCAGCAGGGGGAGGCTGCCCATCATCGTCGGCGGCACGCACTACTATATCAACGCCCTCCTCTTCGAGGACAGCGTATTAGGGCCGCAGACGCTCGGCGATGACAACCCTCGGATCAACGTGGAAGAGGAGTCTTCAGCACAGTTCCCCATCTTGAACGCACCCACGGACGTGCTAATGAACCGTCTGCGCGAAGTGGACCCCGCCATGGCAAGCCGCTGGCACCCAAGCGAAAGGCGCAAGATCCAGCGCTCGTTGGAGATCTACCTCACAACCGGGAAAAGGGCATCCGATATATATGCCGAGCAGCAGCGTGATAGGTTAGCTTCACGAGGAGCAAGGGGCCCCTGGGAGGCCTTGATGTTTTGGGTCTATTCGAAGCCCAGCGTCTTGAATGATCGTCTAAATAGGAGAGTCGGGAAGATGGTGGGAAAAGGCCTCATGGCGGAAGTGAAAGAACTCCATGGGCAGCTACGGCGACGCACAGAGTCGGGCGAAACCGTGGACCGCACAAAGGGGATCTGGCAATCGATCGGCTTCAAACAGCTAGAGCCCTTTCTAAATGCCGAGATGGAGGGCCGCGCGGCGGAAGAATTGGAACGGCTCAAAGAGGCCGAACTTGAAGAAATGCGCATCGCGACTAGGCAGTATGCAAAGTCGCAGATCAAATGGCTCCGTGGCAAGACAGTGCCAAAGCTCAAGGAACATGAGGCCTTGGACCACCTCTACCTCCTGGACAGTTCCAATGCTGACAACTTCGCAACGGACGTGCTTCAGCCCGCAGCCGACATATGCCGAAAATTCCTCGAGGGCAAGAAGTTGAGCAAGCCTAATGAGCTTTCCGACACAGCCAGGGACGTATTGGGCGCTCTCGCGGACAAAGGCAACTCGCCCAGACCTGCTCTTCGGCATAGAACATGTGAGGCGTGTCACTTGACCGTCATCGAGAGCGAATGGGAGAAACATGTTAAGGGGAGGAGACACCGTCTCATTATGAAGCATAAAGCCCGCACCGCCCTTGTACCTTTCGGGGGGGAGGCTACTGCTGAGTCCGGCTCTGGTCATACAGTTGTTGAGTCGGAATCGAAGCCGTTAAGCGTCGACCAGGGCTACTTCCCATGAATAACTGGGTACTTCGTGTACACCAGTTCTCTATGGACACCAGGGTTGGGAATTACTTAGTTAGTTTAGTTAATGACCTGAATAACACCAAGCCTTATCTTAATTACGACTAACTAAAGTTTTCCCCTATAAACTGAGACTATCAGGAAGAACCAGGGTGGTACATTGACAATTATTCTGTTCTACTACGCAGTACCTTTCGAGAATTATTCTTGACTTTGACCTCTCTCGACTCCGTGCTAGCTGTCAGAAGCAAGTAGAGAAAGGAGATACTGGAGATTTCTACGAGCGGAACGCAACGAGCCGCGAAATACAACCCTGGTACTATTGGATTGGAATTATTTACGAGAAAGATATATCCCGTCTACCCAAGGCACCTCACACCCCGAGACTCAGCGTAAAGGAGGCGCGTCTCTGACAAGGGCCTCCAATTGATGCTCAAGAACCCTGGTGCCATGGACGTCAGCCTCACCAATTGCCCCTCGGATTCTCTAATTCTCTTCATCCATGAGCTGAAGATTTAGCGCTCCCAAATTGTCTTCCAGGCACTTAATTTTCTTGGTACCAGGAATGGGGAACATATGATCACCTTGCCTCATGGTCCTTGCGAGAGTAAGCTGCCCGGGAGTGCAGTTTTTCCTAGCCTCGATCTCCTTCAAGGTATTGACGAGCTTGATGTTCTTGGGGAAATTCTCATCCGAGAACCGCGGTAGAAGCCCCCGAATATCGGCCTGCTCAACGCCATTGGCGGACTTATACTGTCCAGTCAATTTTCCACGGCCAAGGGGCGAGTAGGCTACGGTGGTGATGCCTAGTTCCCTGCATGTCTGTAAAAGCCCAACCTCTGGCCTCTCGATGTCCCTATCGAAAGGGCTGTACTCGATTTGGTAGGCACGGATTGGGTGCACTTTAACCGCGCGCCTGAGGGTGTCAACTCCGCACTCACTCAGCCCCAAATACCGGACTTTGCCAGCGCTGTGCGGAATGGTCAACAGTCTTAACACCCGTGTCCCCCCGATGATACAGATATAGACTGGGTTTACGTACTCGACAAATTCCTTCATGGCAGCCACCATCTCTTCAACGGGAGACTCGCCACTAATGCGGTGGCTACCTGCGAGTTTAGCCTGCCTTGCTCCCACGATCCCGCCGTTATCGTGCAACGTGCAAATCTACCATGACATACCAATACACCAAGTCGATGTAATCCGTCTGCAGTTTTATCAGGCTGTCAGCAACTGCACAGCGGATGTAGGCTGGGTCGTTGCGCGTCTCCCAACGACCATCATCGTGGACTTAGATGCCGAACTTAGTGGCAACGAAGATATACCGAATTTAGCACCTGGCTCCTCGATGTCGGCCGACTGCCCACCGACACCCTTGCGTTTACCTGTTCGCTGAAAACACTTGTCCAGCAATTCCTCATTGTCCCCGTAGAGTTTTGCGGAGTCCCAGTGAACAGCGCCGAACTAGTGGGCTCTGTCGAGAAAGGCCAAGCATTCCTCGTCCGGCGGCGCGGTCCCATACCATGCTGTGGGATAGATATCATTAGTCCGGCTGCGAGCAATGGTCAAGGCTCTACAGGATAGCCGTCGTCAACGCATTGTTTACTGCTCAAGCGCATAAGTCCCAAGCCCAAAGCAGGTATCCTGGGACCACCGCGCCCTAATTGCCGGGTAAGAAGTTTGGTTGCCTTATTCGCACGCAGTATGTGGGTGGTTTGTCCAGATTTAGCGGAAGATTCAGTCGAGGCCCGGGGGGGGGGGGGGAATAAGGGGCGCGAGCGCGTCGGTGTTAAGACCGCTGGCGTTGCATCAACCACTGCTCGATTATAAATACAATACATCGTTATCGCCGGAAGTGCACTGTAATGAGCACCTACGTACGGGTATATGCAACGGGAATGCGAGGCCCTGGCTATTCGGGCCGGCAGCGGCCTTGAGAAGTTGTACCGTTTTAGAGCATTAACAATACATGTTTTCACCCAAGGTAGGGTAATGTTTCGTGTACGGGTACTGATGAAAGTAGCCAAGGAGCAAGCCGTTACGAACCAACCTTTGCGTGCTCCCGAGGAGGCAAGTACGTTCATGGGGCGTGATCACGCACTGGAAAGGGTATTTGGATTTCAACGAGTTCATGCCCGGCGGCGCCCTTGGCTGAGCTTGGGTTGCCTACCAAGGAAGCAGCAGAGTCTCTTTGCCCTGAGACTTCTTCCACCCGTTTGATTGATGAGAAGATCCATACCCGCACGGCAGACCAAAGCTAGGGCGGCCTCTCTTGGTTCCAGACATAGGGCATTGACCTATGCCCATACAAAAATGAATGGAAACATAACGTCAGTGTCCCGTCATGCGCTCATTCTAGCTGGCTAGGCTGGATCCAGCCCATCAGGCAGTTCCATGGCGCATAAGAGCGACAGTACGCAACGGGACTCATAGATGTAGTTGAAATGAGCTCTAGGATTTCAGACAACATACATACTAGAGTTTGCACAAAGGAAAAGATTGGGATCAGCTCGCAGCCAACACATACAAGCACACGCAGCTAACCTGGCTAAACTGTGGCAGTGAGAATCACTTGGGGATTTCATTATGTTCTACTTTCAGCTAGCAACCCTCTCCTCACCATGGAGCAACGCCGTGGGCTTCGCACACCTGGCTGGAAAATTTGGTGATTGTTGACGTCGGCCTGAGCAGTTTCTGGAAAGGTACGTCTATGCGGTACCCCTTAAAGGCCCCCTTACGTAGCTGCCTATACCATATGAGGTGATAGGCTTCACATAGACGTCGAATGCATCATCTCCGAGAAGCAGCATACGGTTGCCGGTGAAATGCCCGCCTACAGTCGCCACTGCCTCGGCGGAAGAGGCGGCCGCCTTGATGGTTGCGAGGATGCTCTGGGCACACCGCTACCCCCGGCGGAGTCCTCAGCAGAAGAGTTGATGTCTTGGACACTATGGCTAAGGCGCGCATCCTCGAGCCAGAAGCTGTCGGTGACACCAACGTCGCTCACAGCCTTCTGCAGCTTGGCAGGATCCAATCCGACAACGATGCGGTCAGTAGCTCGCTCGGGCTTCGAAGAGATAACGGCCGTTTCAAAGCCCTGGAGAAGGTGCTCCTCATCAATGCCATACGTACCCTTGCGCTTGAAGGACTGTTCGAACTTGCTGTTTTTGGCCACAACGCCGACCTCCAGAACCATGGGCAGCACCGAGAGAGACAACCGTCTTGTTGGCTGAGAGCCGGTGTCGGGCAAAGAATCGAGGTAGCTGTTAGCAACAGCGTAGTTGCTCTGGGTTGGGTTTCCGAAGACGCCAGAGACCGAGTTTTTCATAAGGAAGAAGTCAAGCGCCTGGGCGACAAGCATTGAATCGAGGTACGCGACACCCAGTATCTTAGGATCGATGACTGTCTTCCAGTTCTCGTACGTCATGGATTGGAAGAGACCCTCCTGTCGATGCAGTATTAGTCACCGTTACATTGCTTATAACTGGGGCTGCCAACTTACTCGAACCACCGTTGCTTGCGTGAACGACACCCTTGATTGGGTATTTCGACGGGACTCCTTGAACAGCGCAAACAACGTCCGGTCGTGGTGTAGCGTCGCCCCTCACAACCTGTACAATAGCCCCTGCCTTTTCAATATCCTTGACTAGCTTAGAGGCAGATAGCACGTCAGTACCGGAGCAGGAAAGGAAGACGAATCTGCGTGCACCAGACTCCATCATCCACGACGTCAAGCTACGCCGCAGACCACCCAGGCAGTCGACGAGTAGATAGGTTGAATCGAGGCTGGACTGGAGTTTCGGTCGGGCCGGCAGCAGCAAAATGGGCTCTCGGATGCCTCGTACCTAATTACGGACTTAGGCGCACCCAAGCATAAGAGAAGCTCGCCACAGTCGTGCTAAGGTCGGCCAAATCGACGAACTGTTGTACGTCAGGTGGCACGGTGATTCCTCCTGGAGGAGTCCAGCGAAGGTCAGGATGAGCTTGGAGACGACCTTGGGACGGCCTTCATAATGGTCGAGAATATCAGAAGGCCGGTAACGTGCTCCTCGCTGGAGAGGGACACCGTCCAGGGCTCTTCGTCTCAAAACCTTGGCGCGCTTACGTACTTTCTTATCGACACTCTTGGCGCCCTGAGGAGAAGTGACGTAGGCCTTACCCACCAGTCCCTATATCAGCACCCGCGTAACCTGATTCCACGTGTCCTGGCCGCGGCAGACTCCCGTCTGCGCGCGTTCTCTTTCGATTCTGCGGTCTCGCCATGGGCAATCATCACGGGAGATTGAGATC
Organism: Monosporascus sp. mg162; assembly: GCA_004155945.1. Classification (NCBI taxonomy): domain Eukaryota; kingdom Fungi; phylum Ascomycota; class Sordariomycetes; order Xylariales; genus Monosporascus; species Monosporascus sp. mg162. The sequence continues at coordinate 27,316 of QJNY01000198.1, forward strand.
AAGAGGGAAGTTTGAGGGATACCGGAGTCCCGCTCGACGGCCGTATCTGAGCCGGCGCTGCGACGTTGGTTGGTGTGCGGGAAAGGAATGATTCGGCCGGGACGCGTCGTTGGATGCGGGTAGGCGGGATGACTCATTCTCGCTCGGCGGTGCTGTCACCCAGCCGTTAGCCGCTCATTCCAATATAGTGCGGGGTAAGTGCGGTAATTGCACTCTTTGTCCGAACCTTGAGCGGCCAAATGATGTATCGCAGTCGACCTGATGTCAACAATTTTCAGTGTGACGATGTGCAACCCCCACGTGCTGAAGACAGCTGCCCGGCAAAATGAAGGTACGAGTTCTCGACCTCTAGCGCCGGCGAAGCTCTCTAACTATGTTGCTCTCCAGGACATCCTCATCAACGGCGGGTACCGTGTTGACCGCAAGATCGGTGAAGGAGGCTTCGGCCTCGTCTACTCTGGTATGCCACTGCCGATGTTGACGGCACTGAATCGAGGCTCACTCAGGCAGGGACTGATCTTCAGTCGGGCGAGGAGGTCGCTATAAAGCTCACATAGATTTGAAATGGTCGCGAAGCGCTCGAAGGCGAGGCGGAGACATACAGGGCGCTGTCCGGTAGTGTCGGAATACCGCGAGTGGTTTGGGCAGAAGTGCGATTCTATGTACTGGTCCATGGCCTCCTCGGTTCATCGCTCGATGATTTGTTCAACTATTGCGGCCGAAAGGTTTTGCTCAGGACCATCCTCCTCCTTGCCGACCAGGCCATTTCTCGAATCGAATACATCCATTCCAAGGGCTTCCTCCATCGCGATATCAAGCCTGACAATTTCCTAATGGGGATCGGCAAGCAAGAAAATATACTATACACCATCGATTTCGGTCTAGCCAAAGAGCTCCGTGATGCAGGGCGCTGCAGGGATTTCGCGGGTCTCCCATTTGGCGGCACCAGACGGTACGCAAGTATTAACAATCATAATGGGCGTGGTAGGTATCTTGTTACCTATTCCTCTTTCTTTTGCTAAATTGTGGGAAGGACAGTCTTGGGGGGACGACTTGGAGTCCCTTGGATATGTCTTCCTGTATTTCGCTCGTGACTCGCTGCCATGGCAGGGTCTGAAAGCCGTCGGGGACGAGGAGAAGAACGAGTTGATTAAGGAGAAGCGGATGAATCTGTCAGGAGAAAGGCTCTGCGAGGGTGTCCTCCCTGACGAGTTCGCCACGTACATCAACTACACCCGGTCATTATGTTTCGAGGACAAGCCCAATTACTCGTACCTTCGCAAGCTTTTCCGTCGGCCCGTTCAGATCCGAGGGATTCAAGCACGATAACATCTTCGACCGGACCGAAAAGAGGTTCAACGAGATCCTTGGCAAAGTCAACCAGCCAACATACTCAACGCCAAAGAAGCCGCAGAAAGGAAGACTGAGATCTCCAAGCCCAAAGACATCGAAGACAGGCCCACTACGAGGCGGCCGGGTCATGTCGAGAGCACAAGGAATTTCCAAGAGGAGTCGACGATAGGGTTGAAGGCCCCCGGTCCAGGCGCGGTCCCAGTTGGTAAATGAGGATATAGAAACCTCCGCCTTCCCAGCTGGATGGCGCGCCAATTGCCCACCGCAGTCGTTGTCCGGCTTTCTTGACCAGCAGTCCACACGAGGCTCAGCGCTCTCACTTTCATTTTGACCACCTTGATCTGACGTACTTGCCATTGCCTTACGTGTCACTACCCCAGGCGTATGTTCTAGGACGGCATGTACCGCCATATATAGCTTGTTAGTCTTGGTTGTGGGACCCCTTGTCGTGCCCGGATATGCCGTATGATCATTTGGCGCATCCCTCCCCGCCACCTTCTCCCTTGCTGCTGACGCCCCCTGACCGCAAGCGTGCAAATGCACCTAAAACACTTGAATGCGCACAACACGAAGCAATGAATTCTCTCTATTACGTCGGATCGCATGTTAATGCGAGGACTACCTTCCCCATTCCAGGACTACCATGCAGGAAAGCCGAGGTGATCTTCGCTATCCCTTATCTCATAAGACGGTTACGCGCGGTGTTCCTAGCTCGAACAAGGGAGCTGTAATGGTCGAGGCGCTGGTTGCCTTCTTTCTCTGCGAATGGTGAAGTATCGTGAATAGGCAATGAATGTCGCCCGTCTGGTGAGAAGGCGTTTGTAGTGGAGGTATCGTACAAACAAGGATAGCTCTCGTATAGTCGGGTCCCGAAGTCTCTGCTTCCAATCAATAGCATTATTGTCGCGGCAAAACTGCAACCACTGCTCCTTGGCTGCCGCTGCTTCACAGCAGACTCAGACCGGCCCAACTTCTCAGCAATCCATTATTCTGATCTCTTATCCCTCACGTACGCTTCCAGGCGCTTCTCCTCCAATGCTGACCACCGGCGTCGCGAGACAGGCGTCTCCGAACTCCTCGTCGCCATTGGAGTTATCTAAGTCGAGACCGTCCATTATCTTCCGCCAAGAGTTGGCCACGAGCAGCCAGAGTAACATGAACCGCCATGTGATGCAGACTTTGGCGCGGCATCTGAAAAAGAGAAGAGTGCTCGTAGGTCGTCGCCTCCCGTCCGACAACGACTTGGATATTCGAAGGTCATGTCGCCTAAAGTGACTGACACTTGGAGCTTGGACAGTGTCGTCGGAATTCCTAGGTCCTGAATCATGGAATTCAGTCTGTTCCGGGATACATCAGGCAAACCGGGTTGCGGTGCATCGTGCGGCGTTCAATACAGATGGGAGGTCAGTCCCAATATGGCAGATGGATTTCTATGATTGGCGCACTACCGAGGAAACGCCCTAAAGGCTCAGGGAGCCGGAAGTGATCATGGGTCTGTAAATAAGGTAAAGCAGAACGATGGCAATCAAAGTACAGGCTGCATATGAAGAACAGTTCCGAGTATCAGAAAATCAAGTGCTCTGCGTATACATAAAGACATTCAGGCTAGAGAGAATCTCTCACACGACTGCAGTAGCATAACAACCGCCCTATGCCCCTTCTCTGCAGCCAATGACAATGGAGTGCGACCTTCATTGGTCATGCAGTTTGGATCGACTCCATCCTTCGCGAGCAGCAGCTTCACCACCGCCTCGCGCCCATTCTCTGCGGCCCACGACAGCGGCGTCCGTCCGCTGCTAGACTTGGAGTTCGGGTCAACTCTGTCATGCCCAAGTAGCAGCCTCACCGCTTCCTCGCGCCCCTCTTTTGCGGCCACCGACAGCGGCGTGTGCCCTGTGCTAGACTTAGGGTCCGGGTCGACTCCGTCCTTCGCGAGCAGCAGCTTTACTACTCCCTCGTGCCCCTGCCATGCCGCAAGAAACAACGGTGTCTGTCCGTGTTTATCCTTCGGGTTTACGTTGATGCCGTCCTTTGCGAGTAGCAACCTTACAACCGAATTGTCCCCCTCCCATGCTGCATGTGACAGCGGCGTCCGTCCTGTTTCTCTATCCCTGGAATTTGGGTCGACGCCCTCTGTCATGAGCAATACCTTGACCACCGGCTTGTGCCCATTCTTTGCCGCAAACGACAACGGCGTCCATCCGCAACGCGATCCGGCAGTGACCTCTAAGTTCGGATTAACGCTGCATGTGGCAAGCAGTAAATAAACTATCGCCTTATATCCCCTTTCCGCTGCATACGACAGCGGCGTCCGTCCTTCTTTATCCTTCGAGTCCGGATCAACTTTGCCTGTAGCGAGCAGCAGCTTGACTACCGCCTCATGCCCCTGCTCGGCCATAAATGAGAGTGGCGTACGTCGACTAAAATAGATAGTGCTGCTAGTAGACTTAGAGTCAGGATTGACTCCGACCTCCGTAAGTAGCAGCTTTACCACCGGCTCGTGCCCGCGCCATGCCGCATATAATAGTGGCGTCAGTCCTTCTTTATTCTTCGAGTCCGGATTAACTCTGCCTGTAGCAAGCAGTAGCTTAATTACCGCCTCGTGCCCATTCTTTGCTGCAAGCAACAGCGGCGTTTGTCCTTCTTTATCCTTCGAATCTGGATTAATTCTGCCTGTTGCAAGTAGCAGCTTAACCACCGCTTCGTGCCCATTTTCTGCTGCAAACGATAGCGGCGTCCGTCCACCATACCATCCAGTAGCCTCCGAGTCTGGATTAACTCTGCCTGTAGCAAGTAGCAACTTAGCTGTCGCCTTGTAGCCCTTTTCTGCCGCAATTGACAGCAGCGTACGTCCATTATCGTAAATCGAGTCAGGGACAACTTTCTGTGTGGCTAGTAGTAGTTTAACCACCGCCACATGCTCATTCTCCGCCGCATACCACAACGGCGTCCGTTCTCGTTCATCCTTAGAATCCGGCTCTACTCGATCCCCTACAAGGAGCAGCTTTACTATCGCCTTTTGCCCCTGCCCTGCGGCAAACGATAACGGTGTCCGTCCTTCTTTATCTCTAACATCTAAATTGACTTTGCCTGTAGCAAGCAACAACTTGATTATTGCTTTATGCCCCTTCTTTGCCGCATATAACAGCGGCGTCTGTCGTTTTTTATCCTTTGAGTTTGGATTAACTCCGCTTATGGCAAGCAGGAGCCTAACTATAGCTTCGTGCCCACGTTCTGCCGCAAGCGATAACGGCGTCCGTCCTTCTTTATCCTCCGAATCTGGATTAATTCTGCCTGTGGCAAGCAGTAGATTAACTGCCGCCTCGCGCCCTTGTTCTGCCGTATACCATAGTTGGGTCTGTCCGTTTTTATCCTCCGAGTCTGGATTAACTCTGCCTGTGGCAAGCAGTAGCTTAATTACAGCTTCGTACCCATACCGTGCCGCATACCATAATGGCGTCAGTCCTTCTTTATCCTTCGAGTCCGGATTAACTTTGTCTGTAGCAAGCAGTAGCTTAACCACCGTTTCGTGCCCTCTTTTTGCTGCAAGCGATAGCGGCGTCTCTCCGCAACTCCATCCGGTGGTAACCTTCAAGTCTAGATCAACTTTGCCTGTAGCCAGCAGCAGCTTGACCACTGCTTCATGCCCATTTTCTGCTGCAAGCAACAGCGGCGTCTGTCCTTCTTTATCCTTCGAATCTGGATTAACTCTGTCTGTAGCAAGGAGTAGCTTAACCACCGCCTCGTGCCCATTCTTTGCTGCAAGCAATAACGGCGTCTGTTTTTTTCTATCCTTCGAATCTGGATTAACTCTGCCTATACGAAGCAGCAGCGTAACTATTTTTTCGTGCCCATTTTCTGCTGCAAGCAATAACGGCGTTTGTTCTTCATTATCTTTCGAGTCTGGATTAACTTTGCCTGTAGCAAGCAGCAGCTTCACTACCGCCTCGTGCCCATTCTCTGCTGCAAACCATAGCGGCGTCCGTCCGTAATACCATCCGGTAGTAACCTCTGAATCTGGATTAACTATGCCTGTAGCCAGAAGCAGCTTAAAAACTGCTTCGTGCCCATTCTTTGCAGCAAGCAATAACGGCGTTTGTTCTTCTTTATCCTTCGAATCTGGATTAACTCTGCCTGTAGCAAGCAGCAGCTTAACCACCGCTTCGTGCCCATTCTCTGCTGCAAACGATAGCGGCGTCCGTCCGTAATTATATCCAGTAGTAGCCTCTGAATCTAGATTAACTTTGCCTGTAGCCAGCAGCAGCTTAACCACCGCCTCGTGCCCATTCTTTGCAGCAAGCGACAGCGGCGTCTGTTCTTCGTTATTTTTTGAGTCTGGGTTGACTCTGCCTGTGGCAAGCAATAGCTTAACTACCGCCTCGTGCCCCTTTTCGGCCGCGTACAAAAGCGGCGACTGTCTCGGGTAGGTGTCTTTTATGTCTGGGTTGACTCTTTCCTCCGCTAGCAGCAGCTTAACCACCGCGTCATGCCCCTCCTCTGCCGCATATAACAGCGGTGTCCGTCTTTGATGATCTTTGGAATCCGGGTCGACTCCATCCTTCGTAAGCAGCAGCTTGACCACCGTTTCGTGCCCATTCTCTGCCGCAAGCGACAGCGGCGTACGTCTAAAAGGGTAGAATTTGGTGATAGTGTCTGTTGAGTCGGGATCGGCTCTGTCTGTGGCAAGTAGAAGCTCAACCACAGCTTCGTGCCCCTTCTCTGCTGCAAGCGATAGCGGTGTCCGTCCTCTTTCGTCCTTGAAGTCCGGGCCAACTCCGTCCTTTGCGAGTAGCAGCTTCACCACCGCCTCATCTCCACGCTCAGCTGCCCGTTGCAGTGCTGTCCATCCGTCGTTATTCTTCGCATTAACATCCGCCCCCTTCTCCATCAGCAACCTCACAATCTCCTCATGCCCACGCTGGGTCGCCCACAGCAGGGCCGTCCATCCGTCGTTATCCTTGGCGTTGACGTCTGCTCCGCTCTTCACCAGCAGCTTCACTTCAGCCTCGTGCCCATTCTCAGCCGCCAACTGCAGCACTGTTCGTCTATGCTTATCTCTCACATTGACGTCTGCACCCATCTCCACCAGCAGCCTCACCATCGCCTCGTACCCACGTTCAGCTGCCCACTGCAGCGCTGTCCATCCGTCGTTATTTTCCGCATTGACGTCTGCGCCCTTCTCCACCAACGCTCTCACCATCGCCTCGTCCCTACGTCCTGCTGCCCGCTCGAATGCCGTCCATCCATCGTTATCCTCTGCGTTGACGTCTGCCCCGTTCTCCACCAGCAGCTTCACTACCGCCTCGTACCCATTCTCGGCTGCCCACAGCAGAGCTGTTCGTCCGTCGCTATCCTCCGCACTGACATCTGCTCCCCTCTCCACCAGCAGCTTCGCAATCTCCTCATGCCCGCGTTCGGCCGCCCATAGCAGGGCCGTCCATCCGTCATTATCCCTGGCGTTAACGTCTACCCCAGTCTCCACCAGCAACCTCACAGTCTCCTTGTGCCCGCATTCGGCTGCCCGCAACAGTTCCATCCATCCGTCGTTACCCTTAGCGTTGACATTTGCGCCTTTCTCCAATAGCCACTGCAGCATCTCCCCAGTCCTCCATGGCATCTCCAATAGCCACTGCAGCATCTCCCCAGTCCTCCATGGCAGCCAACTGTGATGCTGTCCATCTGTCGTAATCCTCCCCGTTGATGTCCACGCTCCTCTCCACCAGGAGCCCTTCCACCGTCCTATGCTCATTCTCTGCAGCTACAAGCGTACGAGATGTTGAGTTGTTACTATTGCGAACAGCTAGCGTTAACGTGTTAGTTAGTGAGCACACCTCAGAGTTATAGAACTAACGTTCAGGACGATTTAAGGCGGCGAGAAAACACTTTTCGTATTAACGTCCGCAATGAAGATGGATCGCTGCCACAACTGGACCGGGACTCGGTAGAATTCTGAGGCTGATCCGCTTGAGGCTGATGGCCCCGAGGTCGATAACCCGGGAAGAGCGGAGCAGTTCGCCTGCCGTAGCTTTCCTCGCTGCCGTAGCGGGGAGGATTTCTCTCGGAGTTGGACCAGTTGTACACCCCGTCGCACATTGCCAGGGAAAGATTGGGCTGGAGCGTCGTAGGAGCTAATCAATGTAAACTCAAGGGATGTTCGGGGATTGCGTTGTTATGAAAGCAGTTTGTCGTGCTTCATATATGAGGTGCTGGACCTGTGTGAAATCCAAGAGGGCGCATCGAATTGCCGGAGGAAGGGGAACCAAAAGCAGATCTTGCCCATGTTTAGCGAATCAGCTGGCCTTGGGCAGCAAAGACTGCTGGGGCATTGGCTAAGTGCCCAATCAGCGATATATGCAGAAGAAAAGGGATATCTGATAAACTACCTACTGGATTTCGGGTTCAAACCACTCGCGCGTCCAAGCCAACTGCAGCCTAGCAGGGAGAGCGTCCTACTGCATCGCCTCCCGGCCACTCGGTTTGTCCTAAAGAACGAGGCTGTGAATCGCAAAGCAATGCCCCTTGCTGCACTGCCCCTGCTGCACTGGTCTCCCTGCAGGTTGTTGACACAAAAATTCGCGCACTTTCAAATAACCGTCCAACGACTCCATGAATAATAGCTTATTAGTTTCAGCAGATAAGTATATACGGAAAAATTCAAGCTGTTACCAATTATCCCCTCTGCCTAAATATTATTTTTTTTTCGATTTTTAAATGTTATGGTTTCATATAAAATTCGTCTGTAAAGCCTTTGGATCATTTGGGACGCGCGAATTTTTGTGTCAACGACCTGCCCTGCAACCCCCCCCACCCCGCACCCCGGTGCACTGCCCCTGCTGCACTGCCCCCGCTGCACTGCCCCCGCCGCACTGCCCCCGCTGCACTGCCTCCGCCGCAGCTATACTGCCCGGTCGCTCCACTTCGGATCAAAAACGTTGCCTTTGTGCTGCAGATAGTGATATGACTCCGGTTATCTCGGTGCTGCAAATTTCGACGGAGCAATGTCGCCTCAAGACAACTCTTCTCAAATCCTAAATATTACCACTCCATCAACGTCCCAACAACCGCGGTTGAATGATGGTAGGGGAGGATACAAAGATTTATCATGGTTTATGAATTCTTCGCCCGGACAAAACTTCAACCTCTTCAGAAGATTTGGGAAATTGAACACAAGATGTCTCCTTTATCTCCAGGATGAGCTTGGAGAGATGGAAGCTGCCTTGGACGAAATGGATGATTCAGAGTATGGATCCAGCAGCAGAAGGAGAGACCAACATCCCGACAGACCAGCACTCATGGAGTTAATAATCAAGAAAATACAAGCTTACAGTAGGCAACAGAGTACCACCAGGTTCCCAAAGGAACCCCGCTCCAGTTCTTGGAATAGATGCTGATTGTTTCCAAGATCAGTTCCTGCTTCAGCACTCAGGTCTACTTGCCTTATCCTCAGCAAGCTCCCACCAATACGAGATATTCAGCAACTACATTGAAGGCAAGAATCCACTTCTAGCCGAGGAGCTTGATTTCGTCCGACATCCGGATGACCTTGTGGCCCCCGGAGGACCAGAGAGAGATTGGCTACATAGGACGCTGGAGAAATATGACTGGCGCATCTTCACCAGTGCGGTATGCTCTTCCAGATAAAGCTGTATAAACAATGTGTCTCATGTCTAACCTTCCTCTAGAAGGAGAGAGAAATAGCTCCCGATCGTTCATACCTGAAATACAGTTCGCAAACCCGCCTCCGCAGGACAGTCCGTGGATCGGTCCTCATCGTGAGTTTAGTATTTCTACTCGGCCCTGTGCTGGCGCTTTCGTACATTGAAGGGAAGAGAGGCCGTTTAGCTGTTGTGAGTGTTGCGATATCCGGATTTGGGCTTCTTATCACGGTGATGACCAGAGCGCGCACCTTCGAAATTGCTGCTACTATGGCTGCGTGAGTTGACCCGACCCGTTGTCACCAAGTTTTCCTAACTCCATTCTAGGTACTCTGCTGTTGTAGTAGTCTTCCTGGGTGCCCTTTGAAATACAGCAGCGAGTATATGCGGTCGTCTGCGAGGGCAGGGAACCCATGGCCTGTCCGCGTGTGGGTTCGGTTGCTGCGCAGAAGAGGCCCACAAGATCTAACAAGAAAAAGCAAAGCGGCACTGTTACACTTACTGCATCCCACAACCCCCAACTTCGAGTTTTCCGGCGGAGGCGAAGGGAGAGGCACAACCCTGGATAAAGTCGCTTTGGTACTGTTGAGAGGATACCCTGACATATCTAACAGATAATTGCATGTAAAGGAGGAAATAAATATAAAGAGGGCCGGTGTAAGCAAGTAGCGGGGGATACAGGGGGTGATTGGGTCGACCAGGGTGTTATGAAACTACTTGTGTATGCAAAAACTTTTGACGGGGACCTCCATGCCTAGTTAGATATTTGCTAGTAGCGGACTGTAACCATCCTTACAGCTGGCAGGTGTCACGCCGGTTGCTGCAACGAGTCAAAGGCCTAAATCCCAGTCCAGCTCGAATCTGTGAACGCGTAAACCCAACCCTCATTAACAGCACGCTCCGTTTTGCACGCATCCCTACGGTCGCTCACAGGCTCACTGTAATAGTATTAGGGATTCCTTAGTGTTATGGTGCGCACCCTGTCAGATATAGGGGACATCAGATGTGTTATATTAATTGGCTAGTTGCGTGCATTCTCGCAACGCGTACTGATCTTTGAAGTAATCTAGCCACGGAACATATATGTTCCGATCAGAGGAAATCTTCTCGTATATGGGTACTAACGCACCCCCTGCTAGCTGACACATCCCCTTAACGCCTTGACGCAATTACAGCGTTAACCGTTACCTCACCAAGATCAGGCCCTATTTTGAGGTTGTGGCTGTACCTGCGGCGCAGTTGCGGCTAGGGCTTTCCAAAAACCTGTAGCTCCAAGTACCGACTCATAAAAGACCTACGAAAAGACCCACAAAAAACACAAATTTCAAAATTAGGCCTAATATCAAGTTGTAATTTTTTGACTTCGTTATATACATTTTTATATAAATTTTCGAATATTTAACATAAAAACTAACAAATATAAACATAATAAAAATAAATAAAAAATAATAAAAAACGTTATTATTTAAAATTTTAAAAAAGTTTTTTTAAATTATAAATAGTTATAACTTTTTAATCGAAATTAATTTAACGGAAATATTAAAAAAATAATTTTAAATTTTCGTTTTATCTATTTCTTTTAACCGTAACGCCTTTATAATTATAACATAATAATTATAATTCGTAACGTCTCATACTACCGAGCGAAACACACCACCGAACGAGACACTTTTTGGCACCTCGCAACAACAAATTCAAATAACTTAACAATAATACATCGTAGCGATTTAAATCAATCGGATTCTTTTTCGCTAGACGTATTTACAACTTTTATACAAGTACGCGCATTATGTTCAGGTTTGCCGTAGATGCCATACTTCCGTTCCTTAATTTTAACCCTTTTGCGACGACCCCCCGCAGTTGCTATTAGCTACATTTTTTTACCACCTTTTTCTTTTTAAGCCAAAAAAGCTTATCCCTTTTGTATAATAAATGTTTTTCCTTTTTGAAAACGTTTATTTTTAGTTTTACGACGTTTGCTTAAAATATAGTTCGTTTCGCGTAATTAGGTAACTTTTTCCCGAAGAAAAATATTTTCGTACAAAATTAATAAACAACTTTTGGTTAAAAGATGAACCGATTTAATTATTTTAAATAACGAATTACTTTATTAGTTTTTAATCTTTTTTGCGAATAACGTAATTGCCGCGTTGCTTCCTTAATATTTTTAAGGTTTTCGCAGGCGGGAAACGAATAGAACCGGCGGATATCAACGGGGAAACGGTCGGCGTAGGTATAATTGAAAAAACCTCCAATTTGGAAAGAACATTATTAAGATCGAATGGAATAAGACCAGCTTTCGCGAATTTAGATTTAATGTTATCGGACGTTATGGTAGCTTGGAACGCGTCGTAAAAGCCGGCAAGAAAATCTTCTTTGGTAATATAAATATGATAACGTTTTATTAGGTTTTCGATAAAACGCGAATAAGCGCGTTTTAAAATAGAAAAATAAGATATATTAAAAGGTTAAAGCCGATACGAAAAATACGCAAGCATATAAAGCGTAATAATATTATTGTTAGCGTAATGTTTTTCGATTTTATCGAATAATGGCTTTTATAGCCGTCGAAAATAAAAAAACGTTTCGAACTTTTTGTACGCGTCCGAGTATATTTATTAAAATGTTAAATTTATTCGAAACTTAATTTAATTATTATTTAATTATTATTACTTGATGCGATTTTTTAATCGGCTGTTAACAGTAAGTTATCGTAATATTAAAACTTAAAATAATTTTTTCTCGTTATAATAATAAATAACAGTATAACTTAATTTTAGAAATTAATAACTTAAATAACTATAATATATTTTTTATTTTTTTTATTATGTTTGTTTAAGTTTTTTACGTTTTTCGGTATTGGTAATTATTATGTCCGTTATTATAAAAAGCTTTATTAAGAATTTAGTCTCGTCGAAGTTATAAATATTCTCTTTTATGATGCCGTATTTCGCGATTATAACGCGAACAAATTCGAATTATTTGCGAAATGTTTCTGGATTTTCGTATAAATCCGCTAATAATTAATTTTCCGATTTAAACGCGTTTAAAGTTTTTTTTGCCGTTTAACAAATCTCGACACCCAGTTAATTCCAACGCGTTTTGTAATGCGTTAACTAAGTAATAGATTGGCTATATCTTTAACGTACTAAAGCCGGACAGGAAACGTTCGCGTATTTAGGTTAAGGATTCGGTCGATAATCGATTTCTTTTCGGTCGCCGTCAATTTTTGCAAATTGGGGGCAGTATCGGTTCGGGCGCATCTACCGTTAAAACGGTATCTTAAGGTAAAAGATGAAACTTTATAGATAAAACCAAGCTTTCTGTAACTAAGTTTCGGGGTTTTTTTTAGTCTGAATGGCTAGGTTCATTCTCGCTTCTTTTATAAGGCGCTCCATATTGTGGTTGTTGAGAAATGGACAATTGAAGATATGTTCTTGGAATAGCTAAAAAAGTGTCTCGCTCGGTAGTGTGGAACGTTACGTTTAAGAAATAATTAAACGGAATTTTTATTAAATTACCTTTAAAAAGTTTATAATAAAATATTACGACCGGTAATTGTTACATTATAGTAAAAAAAAATTTTTAGATTTAATTAAACTTAACTTTTTTTAATTACGACGTAATAATTATAACTCGTACGGCCGAAAATATCGATATACGGACTTTCCTTATACAAAATATATTTAAAAAAACCCGGTATATGATAATACAACCGGTAGTTATTACGTTGCAACGATAAGAACGTTACGGTTATTTATTTCCTAGATGTAAATTTCACCGTATTAGCTATAATTGTTACGCGAAAAATTAAAGGATTTTTATATGTATATTAACTTATATTCGATGCGTGTACGAAGTTATATATTTATCGGGCTTAATTTAAATACGTAACAAATTCTTTTAATTTAAATCTTTAAATCTTTTTTTAAAAATAGGAAAAAAGTTAACAATTTTGGTAGCGGCGTATAAAACGGACCTTCTTTTCGTACAACTTAACCATAGACCTCGTTAGCTCGTTATAGAGATACGGCATTAAATTAGTTAATTTTTAGCGTAATACTTTAAAACATTTGGAAAACGAACTAGGAAGGCTTAAGCTAGCTGAAGTAAGTTAACCGTCACATTTCATCACTTCGTAAAGCTGCAGTATTCTATTCCACTTTTCATCCGGCGATTAAATCCTCCTAATCAGCCAATTCCTTCTTTAAAATTATTCTCAAAGTATTCCTCCGCCGATCGAGGACTTTCGTACCATTTATTAATCCCAGCTGCTTTTTAAAATGTTTTGTAATAAAGCCTTTGTTAATTTATTAACTGACATGTCGCCTGTAAACGTATAATCTATTTTAATTATATTTTTTTTTACGGCTTTGAGCAACTAATAATTATATATATTGATATACCGCAATTTCGTTTATAACAAGGCGACGTCAGCATTAATAAACTGTATAATTTATTGAATATCGTATTACATATTTAACGGTCTAATATTTAGAATAATTTCCAATTTTTTAATTAATTGAAAGCTAAATACAGCTTTTTTACAGCTTATGTAAGGAATAACAATTCCGCCTTTGTTATAAAAGTAATTATTATATTTTACTTGTTTATCTTCTATTTTATTACTTTTTTTTAATAACTTTATAAAGCAAATTTAGAATGTTTTTTAGATCCATCGTATTATCTGCGAAAGAAAGGCCGTTCCAGATATTTGACGAATCCTTACTCCCGAATTATAACGTCAATATTTTGGTCCCGATTAGGTATAATATAACTCGATCGGCAGCGTTATAATACGCGTCGTTAAGGTTTAGGTTAAATCAGACAAATCGAAATACTGCACAAATTATATCAGGTCGCGTATTAACTGCTACGTACAAAATAGAACCGATTTTCTTCTAGTATTTATTAATAAATCCTAAATGGGCTAGATCAGGATTCGGCAGTAACTCGACGCCCGTTATCGGCGTATCTAGGAAGTTATTCAAACTTTTTTTTTGAAATTAGGTTAACTAGCCTATTTATAAAGTCAAATTAGGAAAGCCAGAAATTCTTTTTAGCTTTGTTTTTAATTACTTCGATCCCTAGGAATTACTATAGGTTTTTACCCTTTATAAGGGTATATCGTTCCCGTATCTGCTAAATTACCTAATCGACGAAGTCTTAATTTTTCTTACGTTACGCCGTAACCATATCGTTTATAAAGAAAAAAAGAAATATTCTCTAGCAAATAAAATAATAAAATTTATAAGAAATAGGGCTAAATCTCAAATTCTTAAACATTCTAATAAATCTTCCTTGTCAGAATAGTAATGATTCCTTTAATCTATATAATGCCTTTCCAATTAAGAAATTCTTATTACGATACGAGTATTTTAAAGATATTTTTATATATACTTTATAGGATAATTAAGTGTTAATGAAAGCGTTAATAACGTTATATTACTTTACATTTAAGTCGAATTTAACCGCAATGGCGATTAAGGTTTTAAATAATTATAACGTTTTAATATTTTTTAAAAATTATTAAAAACCAGGACAAAATTTTTCTATAATTGTTCGAATGCGATAACGAGATCTTGAAAAATTATTAACTTCGAAATATGCTTTAATCGCTTCCTTTTAATATTAGATTTAAGCTTTTAGTACCGTATATTTAAGCTTAAAACGAGGGTACAAAACGTTTTATAAGTATAATTAAGAAAAAAGCGATTGCAATACAAAATGGCGTTAAGTTACTTTCGTTTTTAATTGTGTATATTTTTAAAGCTGCAGTATATTTGTATAATCGTACCCTTAAATACGTATTTTTTTTTGGTAAAGCTTATACGAGGTTTATTATATTTACCTAGCGTACAAAAACGGCGTTATAGTATTTAATCGGAAGCTTTAATAAGTTTACCTGCAAATATACGGTTATGTGGCTTACGTTATAACAGTTACCGCTATGAAGAAAAAGTAAAAACTTTAAAAGCTAAATTTTAAAACATGGATTGGTTATTTCGTCGGCTACCAATTTACGAATATTTACGAAATCTGGAACTTATTGATTAATAAGGTTATTGCTATTCGAAACGTACAGTTCAACGAAACGATTACCTTTTTAAGTAATATTAAGAACTTAAAAGACGACCTTTTGTACGTTATAAAAGAAAAGTTCCAAAAGTTATTTCGCTAAGTAAAAATACTTAATTAGTTAAATAATTATTTAACCTTTATACAAAAGGAAAATAAAAACCTAAACGGAATAATTTAGTTACTGGCCAAGAAGGAGAAATAGTTCCAGAAAGGTATTAACGTAAAAGGCGTACAAAATAGCGAAAAATAAACTTGTTTTTAAAGGATTAATTACCTTTATACGACAGTTATATTTGAACCATTTTTGTCCCTTGGTTTATTACTTCCGTTCGCGTTTGCCTTGATAATTGCTATAATTATTGCGCCGGCGGAAAGAATAAAGGTAGCCCTAAATTTTCTTTATATTATTTAACCTGAAATAACTGTAAAAAACGAAGGTATTTTACAAATAATAAGCGTAGGCCCCCCGTATGTTCCGTACCAAAAAGGTATTATCCGAAACGAAAATAAGATGTAAAAAGCCGCTTTTAATATAAAAGGTTTAGCCCTTTTTATAGGTACGTACGATAACCGGCCGATAAGTTGCAAAAGTTTAAGGAAGTTAATTACCCGAAATACGTACTACCTTAATCGGAAAGGTTATAATACCTTGGTATATAAAAAGATATTTAAGTTGCTAAACCGGGTATATAGGCGTAATTTGCCGTTATTATCGCGAAATTATAAAAAGCTAAATATATATCCGTTAAAGGAAATGTTTTGTAAAGCCGAAAAGGCTTATTTGTAAAGCTATAAAGAAATGTAATACTGGAAAGCCGTTAATTAGTTTTCTGCTAAAAAGAAACAGGTGCTAAAGTATATATAGGTATACGTTTATAAGTTTAAAAAGCATAATTAATTGCAAAAATGTAAAATACGTTTCGTTATACGGAGCGATTAACAGCTTAAAAAGGCTTATAATAATATATATATATTTATGTTAACTGGAAAATCGTTTCGAGCTTTAATCGTTATCGCGGCTAAGTTTAACTTAAAGCTTAAGTAATATAACGATATAAACGCTTTCGTTAATATCAATTTACTTTACGAAATATATATAAAAACGCCTTTAAAGTACCTATAACGTGATAAAATTTTTTTAATTAGGAATGTATTATATAGATTAAAAGAATTACTTTTGCTGTAGTAAAAAGATTTTATTGGGATATTTACCGAATTGGAACTTCGTTCCGTTTTTTACGAACTGTATTATTTTATTCGTTAAGGGGTACTTATTTTCTTTTTTATAAACGATATTATTATAATATACCGTGAAAAAAAATTAAAACCTTATCGATTAATTAATTTAATAAATACCGAAACGGTATATTCTTATAAAGAGTAAAAACTTCTAATAGTTTTTCGGTATCGAAATTATTAAAAATAAAGCTAAAAAAATTGTTTTTTTAATTAGATTTTATAAATAAATTGGTTAATCTAATTTAAAAAAAAGTTTAAATAATTTCCTAAATACGTTAATAACAAACGTCGAACTATTGCCGAATTTTAATTTAACTTATTTAGGTTTTTGTTAATAAATACCAAAACAAGATCGGTTTTATCCTATACGTAACACTTAATACGCGATCTGATATAACCTTTACGATATTCCGATTCGTCCGATTTAACTTGAACCTTAATAACGTATATTACAAAATTACCGATGAAATTATAGTATACCTAATCGGAATTAAAACGTTAACATTATAATTCGGAAATAATAATTCGTTAACATTTAAAGCGATATTGTTTTTACGAATAATACGATGAATCGAAAAAGATTTTAAGTTTACGTTATAAATCAATTTAAAAAAGTAATAAAATAACGGGCGAATAAGTAAGATATAATAATTACTTTGATAACAAAAGCGGAATTATTATCTTTTACGCAGGTTGCAAAAAAAGCTTTATTTTTTTTCGATTAATTAAAAAACTAGGAATTACTCTAGATGCTGGACCGTTAAATATATAGTACGATAATTAACAAACGATACGGTTTATCAACGCCGATATCGCTTTATTGTAACCAAAGCTGCAGCATATAAATATATATAACTATTAGTTATAGAAAGCCGCAAAAAAGGACATAATTAGAATGAATTATATACTCACAGGCGATATGCTGGCAGATAGGCTAACTAAGACCCTAATACGCGAACCTTTTAAGTACTTTAAAAAGCAGCTAGAATTAATAGATATTACGGAAACCCTCGATCGGCAAAGGAACAACCTGCGAGTGATTTCAAAAGAAAAATTGGCCGATCAGGAGGATACAATCGCCGGAAGAAAGGTAAAATAGAAAGCTGCGGCTCTAAAAGGTAAAGAAATAAAATAATCAACGCCGTAACTGTGTTAAGGCGTTAAAGAGGTGTGTCAGCTAGCAGGAAGTGCGCTAGCACCCCATATACGGAAAGGCTCCCTCTAATCGGAACATATAGGTTCCGTGGCTAGATTCCATAAAAACAGCAGTACGCGATTTAGAGCACCTGCAGCTAGTCATCTAATACAACACAACTGATGTCCCCTATATCTGACAGCTGTCCCAGGCAGCATTCTGCTGCCTGGCCCAAACAAAGCCTACCAGCCGGCAACACCTGAAAGCACCAATTGCCGACAGAATATCAATTATGTTGTATTAATTGGCTAGTTGCGTACACTTTCGCAACGCGTACTGATCTTTGAAGTAACCTAGCCACGGAACATGTATCTTCCGATCAGAGAGAGCCTTTCCGTATATGGGGTACTAGCATACCCCCTACTAGCTAACAAATTTCGAAGTTATTTCGAAAGCGCCGAAAGACCGAATAAATCTTGTTACTATTACTGCATTGTTAAAATAACCAGCATTATAGGTTATTAAAGCGTCACTTAATACGTAGCCGTAAGCTTTACGTTCGCTGGTAACGCAATATTAAAGGGATGTTAAGAAAAAGAAAAATTGGAAGGTATTGTATATAATTAATTGCTGGATCAAATATAATGAAAAAGAGAGCAACAGAGTAAGACTTTTACGAAAATCGCAGTTCCGACCGAAGTATGTAGGTTATCGGAAGTAGGCTGATCCGAAAAGCCCTGAATATTTAAGAATTATTCGGAATAATTTAATAAATGATTCCAAATAATTCGAAAATGAATGATACATACAGAAGCGCTACTGGTCTGTTGCTTTAGCTAGATTAGACCTCTTTAGTTAGTTTCTCAAATGTACTAAAATATTACGCTAAAAATTAACGAATTAAATGCCGTATTTCCATAATAAATCAGCAAGGTCTAAGGTTAGATTATGCAAAAAAAAAGGTCTGTTTTATACGTCGCTACCAAAATTATTAACTTTTTTTCCATTTCTTTTAAAAAATTAAAGAATTTATTACGATTTAAATTAAACCCGATAAATATATAATTTCGTATACGCGTTAAATATAAGCTGATATATATATAGGAATCACTTAATTTTTTAGAGTAATAATTATAACGAATAAGGCTAACGTCCCACACCACCTCACCGGATGCACTATCTCACCGGATGACTTTTAGCATATTCCAATTACTTAACTTCAATTATCCATTTTTTAATACCAATAATATAGAACGACTTGCAAAGAACGCAAGAATGAACCTAGCTATTCAGGCTAAAAACCGAGACCTAAAACTTAGTTATACCACATTTAGTTCTATTTGTAACGTATCCTAATTTACTTTACATAAATAATATCGCAATAAACCTTTCCGAGCCGATATTATTCTGAATTCGCGAGAGTTGAAGCTAATCGAAGGAAAATTGATTATCGACCGAATCCTTAACCTAAATGCATAAGTATTTCCTGTCCGGCTTTAGTACGTTAAAGATATGGCCAATATAATACTGGCCTAGCGCGTTGCAGATCGCGTCGAAGTTAACTGGGCGTCGAAATTTGTTAAACGGCAAAAAAAAACCTCTAGACGCGTCTAAATCGGAAAATCGATTATTAACAGATTTTATTCGAAAATCTAAAAGCATTTCGCAAGTAATTCGAACTTATTCGGTTTAGAATCGCGAAATACGATATCGCAAGAGAGGATATTTACAACTTCGACGAAACTGAATTTTTGATAAAGCTTTTTATAGCAACGGGTATAGTAATTATTAATGCCGAAAACCGTAGAAAATCTAAATAAACGTAATAAAGGAATAAAAATTAAATTATAATCATCCAAGTTGTTAATTTCCAAGATTAGGCTGTACCGTTATTTGTTATTATAACGGGAAATAATTATTTTAAGTTTTGGTACCGTAATAACCTATTACTAGGAGCTGATTAAAAGATTGCATTAAATAATAATAGCTAGATAATTAATAAATTATATTTCGAATAGATCTAGCATTTTAACAAGTATATTCGGATACCTACGAAATATTCGAAACGTTTCCTTATTATAACATTATTACGTTTTGTATACCCGCGTATTTTTTGTATCGGCTTTAATCTTTTAACGTATCTTGTTTTTCTATTTTGAAACGCGCTTATTCGCGGTATATCGAAAACTTAATACGACGCTATTATACCCATATTGCCAAAGAAGATTTTCTCGCCGGCTTTTACCACGCGTTCTAAGCTGCTATAACGTTTGATAACATCAAATCTAGATTCGCGAAAGCTGGTCTTGTTTTATTCGATCCCAATAACGTTTTTTCCGAATTAGAAATTGCTCCAATTGTACCTACGCCGACCGTCTCCTCGTTAACTTCCGCCGGTTTTATTTTACCCCCCGCGAAAACTCTTAAAAATATCTGTAAAGTAATAAGATAAGGACGATACTTGCAAAAAAATTCAAAATTATTAAGGTAGCTCGCTAATAAAATTACGTAAATCGGCTAATTTTATAACAAAGAGTTATATATTATTATTATATAAAGCCGTTTTTCTGCGGAAAAAAGGTCCAATTACGTGAAATGTACCATATCTTAAGTAAACGTATAAATGTTTTTTAAAAAAAAGAAATATTTATTATATAAAAAGTATAAGCTTTTCTAGCCGAAAAAGAAAAGAGTAGGAAAAAATTAGAGCTAACAGCAGCTGAAAGGGGTCGTCGCAAAAGGATTAAAACCAAAGAACAGAAGTATGGCATCTATGGCAAGCCTGAACATAATGCGCGTACTTGTATAAAAGTTGTAAATACGTCTAGCGAAAAAGAATCCGATTGATTTAAATCAATGCGATATGTTGTTGTTAAGTTATTTGAATTTGTTGCTGCAGAGTGCTAAAAACCATCCAGTGAGATGGTGCATCCGGTAAGGTAGTGTAGGACATTAAGTTTAAACCTGGAAAATAAATGACCGTAACGATTTTATCGCTACGACGTAATAACTACCGGTCGTATTATCGTATACCGGGTTTTTCTAATATATTCTATATAAGAAAAGTCCGTATATTGATTTTTTCGGCCGTGTTAGGGGTTACAATGGTCCGGGCACACCTGCTAGATCATCGTACATATATACCCACATGTCCCCACGTAATCTTCGATAGTATACGAAATCCAAACTTTTATATCTTTATACAGTTATACGTATCTTATACAGGGTTATTCGTAATACGTAAAAAACTTTAAATTAATAGCTTTAATATCTTACTATTATTTTGTTATCTTTATTATTTCTTAAGTAATCCTTAACAAATAATGCATATTACTCGAATTAAAAATCAATTTTCCTCATTATCTTATTATTTTTACTTACGTAAGGAGGAATATACGAAAAAAAGTACGAAATAATGATAATACTTAATCTTAAACTTGATAAATATACTTATACCGACAAAAAAGAAGCTCGAAAGCATACAAAAAGTATACGCTTTTATTACCAAATATCCTGATAACCGGTACCTTTTACGAAAGTATTAGAAAATTATCGAATTCTTTAAAAGAAAAACCTATTTTAATATTACCTTTAATAACCCTTACGGTATAATAATTACTAACGTATTATATTCGATAACTTTTTCAATTTATTAAAAAGAAACCGACAAGTTATTCGGCCAACAGTTTAAAACTGTCTACATAAATTTTAAATCTTTTTACAGAAAAAACGCCGCATTCGATAATTTCCTTTTTAAAGGGGAAATATTTAAGTAATTAAACTTTTCAAAAAATCCGACAAAGTTAGCATTTACATCGTCAACAAAGCTAGCACTTACATCGCCAACAGAGAAACGGGGGTAGCTAAACCTTTCCGAAATTTTAATAGAATTAATACCTATACCGACAAATAAGCTAAAGTTTTAGGAATTCTAGACCTTAAAAGATATCCCGGTTAAAGTAACCCTTAAGCAGGTAAGTATAGCAGTTTTTCCGTTAGGAGATTCCGGGCTATCGGCCGAAGGCGTAAATTAAGACGGCCTTTTAAATTTGTCCGAACTTTCGAATAAGGACGACGGTATAATACAAACTTTAATTTTTTTATTTAAGGAAGTAAGGAAATTTCGCGTTAATTAAAGCGTAACGTCCGTTACGCGCGATTAAACCTTAATTAAGGAAATTATAAAATTATATTAATTTCGCGTAACAAACGCTGGATTATTTTGGCTAAATACCGAAAAAGCTAAGCATAACGGCTTAATTATTTTTTATAACTAAAAATAAATATGTTATCGGGATATATACCTATAGGCCAAAAAAAAAAAAAATGGGCCGATATAGATAACCGAAAATCCGTTATTTTTAAAAAAGTTTGGACCTTATTTCGTAGCGACGTATTGGCCTGGTAAGAATAACAGCTTTCCGAACTTAATAAAAACCGCTTTTAGTTAAGGCTGATAACTTTTTTAAACGTTATATTAAAGCAGTTCGGGATTAAGCTAAAAAAAGCCTAAAAATAACTAACTAAAAACCAATATACCTTTAAAGATAACAAGTAAAGGAAGCCGGTTAAAGCTTACGTTATAAAGTTGTTTAAATATGCTAAATTATGGGGTAATTTAACCGACTTTCAATTATTTACCCGCCTGTACCAAAATTTGTACCCGGCTTTTCAGGTATTATGCTTTCGACTAAAAAAAATGGATAGCATTACGGCGTATCTGGACAAAGTCGACGACAAAGCTAAGGTTAAGGAAGTAAAATTAAACGATTCGCCGAAACTAACCTCTGCCTTATGGAACGATTTATATAATAACATAAATAATTTAAATAATACGGTTTATTAGACGAATAATAACCGTAATAGCTGCCGGTTCTAACGCCAAGAATCGTTATGGTATAATTAAAAGATACGCGGATTTCGTTCTTTTAATTCGATTCCCGTAGTTATTCCGGAAACCGCCGAGGACAGGAATAACGACGCGAAAAATCGCGTTTTTGTTAGCATCCCAAACGTAAGGAACGTTCGAATTACCTGGATTGCGGAAGTTATTAACGCCGTTTTGGATAATACCAAAAGTTCGGTTAAAAAACCCGACGTTAAAATAAAACTTATGTATTTATTAACGAGAAAACCGTATAAAATTAGGAAAAAAAGCCGAGAATTACCAATTTACTTTATAAACTAACGGTTACCATTATTTTAACGAAAGCGAAGCTAAATTAAAGCTTAATTATAAAAAAGGTTAAATATATATCGAAAATAACGTTATCGATAATACGTATTTCGTATATCCCGAGGAATCCGATAAGACGCTAACTATTAAAGATACTAATAAAAAACCGAATTATTTATGCTAATGATACGATACGTAATACGGTACGGCTAACCTTTTTACTAGCTATATATAAAAGGAATATATACTTAAAAAATAGGCAGTATTAAAAACTGTACGAACGGTAAATTTTTCAAAACCCGCTTTAAAAGCCGTTAACGTTAACAGAATAGTACGTTTCGTTTTAGATAACGAATAAATAATTAAAGCTAACCCGAACCCGGTATTAAAAATTATATATAACGAAAAACGTCGTATTTAAAGGTCAGTCAGCGTTACGGTTAACATTAATGCGTAACCTGTAAACGTTTGCATAAATACGGGAAGTTCGCCGATTTTCGTCGACCGAAAATAAATAATTTCGTAAGCCAAAAATCCGAAGTTTTATAAATATAACCCTATTTATGTTAAAGGCGTTAATTCGCAAACTTTTATTAATACCTAGGTAAAATTCGATTTTTACATAAAAAGCTAAATTAAGGATATATGGATTAACGGCTATTTTGCAGTTAAGACAAACGTAATCGATAATTTTAAGCTAAAGATATTGCTAAATACCGAATTTTTAGTTTAACATAAAGTTAAACTTTATTTCGTTAAAAGAAATTATACCTTCCGATTAATTTTTAACATAAAAATAAAAGGGAAAACCGTTAAAATAATAACCTTAAAGCTAATACGAAAAATGGTTATAGCTGTATATATAATAATTATCCCGGCGATGATTACAACGTTTATTAACGTAGATTACGTCGATTTGCTTAAGCTAACGGATAAAAAAAATCGAACAGTTTAATCGGTACACATAATAGCGGATTATCCGGAAGCGTTAAACCTTACTTTCGATAAGTTTAGCCTAAAAAAAGATATTTTTTATAATATTAAGGCTTTGTTTTTAATAATTCAAAAGAACGAAAGGATTAATATTACACATAATTATACAAGTAACGAAAAAGCTTAATTAATTAACTGGTACGATATTAAGCAGTATTAAAAAGCCGGTTTAACCCTAAAAAAATGGGCTAATATGGTCAAAAAAGCTTATATTTCTGTTACAGAAAGTACAAAAGGCGCGAAAACGGACGAACGCCCAAGCGCCGACTTTTACATCCCGTTATACGGCATAATGAAACCAACAGACGTCCCGTTAATCAAATTTAAAAACGGCGCGGCTATCATAAATAACGACCTGATAATTAACAATAAAATACGCCGCCTAATCGATAGCTACGACGTTTTTCGAGATAAGGGCATAATATTAATACCCGAAAAATATAAAATGCGTATCGATTTTATTAACGAATAACAGAAATAATTCAAACCGGTTAAAATATACCCGATAAGCGTTAAAGATCGCCAAGTTTTCGATAAAAAATACAACGACCTATATAAAAAGGGAAAGATATTTTTTTAAAACGAATTTACTCCCGTTACAATTTTAGTTTTCGTCGTATAGAAAAAATTAAACATTAATCATAAAAAAGAGCGCGTAAAAGTCGACCTTAAACCGTTTAACAGGATAGCCGTTTTTAATGTTTATTTTTTGCCCGACTAGGATAATATTATAAATAATATAATTAACAAAATATGGTTTAATTTATTCGATATATCCAACTTTTACTTTTAACTGCTAATACGAACGGAGTACCGAAACCGTATAGTAGTTATTAATCCTCGAAAATTGAAAAGGTTTAACGTAATTCTAATAAGCTTTCGTAACGTTCCTGCTTTTATTCAAAGGTTTATAAATAAGTTGTTTTTCGTATATAAACGCTTTGTACGTACATATATTAACGATATTATCGTTTTTAGCAT
Organism: Monosporascus sp. mg162; assembly: GCA_004155945.1. Lineage (NCBI taxonomy): Eukaryota > Fungi > Ascomycota > Sordariomycetes > Xylariales > Monosporascus > Monosporascus sp. mg162. The sequence continues at coordinate 51,929 of QJNY01000198.1, forward strand.
TAATGCCGAAGAATATATAAAGTACTTATGTATCGTGTTGAACATATTTAACAAAACGCGGGTCCATATTAACGCGGAAAAGTTCTTCGTCGGCTTCCCAGCAATCCGCCTGTTAAGTTATAACGTTAATGGAAACGGAATTTCTAAAATTAATAACTGCATAAACGCGTTTAAAAAGTTCGCTTTTTTTAATACGTTTAACGTTTTGGAAACCTATTTAAGTATGGTAACCTGGTTGCGTAAAGGAATCGCGTAGTATAGCGTTAAAGCAGCACCTTTCGAGCAACGAAAAACGGAGCTGTTGGCGAAACTTAAAAAGTCGGAAACCTTACTTACTAAAATATCGAAGTGAGCGAAACAAATATATACTTCCAAAATCGAATTCGTGCCGACGGACGAAGAAAAAAAGGCATAAAATTAGCTTTAACATTATTTATGCATTTAATACGTTACGTATTACTACCAAAAAGATAAGCCTTTTTTTTTAAGGTAAACACTTGCAAAAAGGCTTATAATATTATAATTTTCTAACTGGCTAGCGAATAAAACGGTTAAGCTATTCCCGGTAAGGACATACTTAAAACCGAAATTAGGCCTATCCTTTTTATATCTAAACTAACCTTTAACGCGGAAAAAAAGTACGGATTTACAAAAGGAAAAATAGCCGCTTTAATATAAAAATGCAAAAAGTTCCGAAAACTTATTTAATTTAACCAATTTTCAATTAACGTTTTTACCGATTATGTTTTTATAAAAGGAATCGTTACTTATACGTCTTTAGCCACCATAGACCTTAATAAAGTTAACTTTAAGTTAACTAATGTAGTTAATTTCTTGTTGTAATTTCAGCTAAAAATATATTACATTCTAAGAAAGTTTAACGTAGTACTAGACGCGTTGTTACGTTTGCCGACAGTGGTCTCGGATCAAAAAGTAACTAAACAAAACGAATTTGACGAACTAGATAATATATAGGATAATACTAATATTTGGTATTTCTTAACAGAAAAAGATAAAACCTTTTAAGTTGTCCCCGTTCTTAGTAACAAGTTTAAGGCCCGCATTATCGAAAGATACATAACAGATCTCCGGTATAAGCACGTATACGTTATGTTGCAGAAAATGGAAACTGGCAAACGCAAAAAATAGCAGTATTAGCTATTTAAGTTATAAAATAACCTCCTTTACTACGTCGGGCTGGACGGCCATAAAGAATTATGTATTTTATATATTTACGTACAGGACGTTTTAAAGCTTATATATAACAAAAAGTATTATTTCGGCAAGAATCGCATAATAAAAGATTTACGCAATATCTATTTCGTAAAAAAATACTTTAAGATATCAAAATATTTCAGCTTTTATACGGTATGCAGAAAAAATTAAACGGATCGAAGCAAGTTATTAGGAAAATTATTACCCCTGCCAGCAGTTAAGTTGCCGTATTATACGATAACCATAAACTTTATTACGGATACGTCGGAAGTAATATCCGTAAATACCTTTTAGGCGTTGATAAGGTATAATACATTAGATAGCTTATGTACTATTTCGTATAAGGTTAGTAAAAAAACATTGTTAATACCTGGCAATATACGGTATACGGCTAAGGATTAGGCAACAATAACTCTAAAAATGCTACAGTTTTGCGATTAGGGGTTACCTATTATTATTATCAGCAATAAGGATTTAAAGTTCATATTTGCTTTACGGAACGAGATATTTAACGTTTTAGGTATTAAATTACTTTTTTTTACGATATATTATCTGCAAACTGACGGATTATCCGAAAGGAAGAACTCGGCCGTTAAAATCGTTATACGTTTTTATACAGTTACGGACTTTAACGTTTTATACACGGATATAATACCCGTTTTACAACATTATCTAAATAACTTCCTAGCGGTTACAATAAGGCGATCCTTTAACGAATTAATGTTCAGATTTTAATTTAAGTTAACTTTAAACATATTAAACGAGAAAAAAGAAACGGTAATTTCGGGAAACGCAATAGATATCGTACGAAAGAATTATGCTAGGGAAACCATATAGCTAGCCGACTTCGCCAATATGCTCGCAAAAAAGAGGTACGATAACCGGCATACTCAGACGAAATTCAAAAAAGGCGAAACCGTATACCTTAGGCTGTATTAAGGATATCATGTACCTGGATAACTTAAGCGGAAATGGTCGCTTATTCGGGCCGGTCCGTTTAAAATTTTCGAGCGAATAAAAAATTAAGTATATAAGCTGGATTTCCTTACCAGTTGGAAAGTTTACTTTATTGTTTCGGTAACATAGTGGTACAAGCTAAAGTAAGGGAAAAATCTATTTAAGCAAGGAATTACTAAGCCCAATCTAATAGCCGTAAAGGGTAACGTATAGGAATAGAAAATCGACGGCATCGTAAACCGGCAAATTCGTTGGTATAAAAAGAACCCATCCGTTAAGTATTTCGTTAAATGAATAAGACATATAACGAAAGATAACGAATAACGTTCCAAAAAGGATTTCCTTATAACGGTTAAAAAAGCTGTTATCGAATATAAGGCAAAGTACTTAATCGATTGGCCAAATAAGTACCTGGAAAAGAGACTTAATCCGCCTTAACGATATTAAAGTCGTTAGGTATTCCGTTTTATTTGTTATTTAATTTTATTAACAACTTTTCTTGTATATCTTCCGTACTTAAGCACTTTTATTTTCCTGTTATCTTTAACCAATTTTGCGTTATATTTATTATATACTATAAAGCTGTTCATACTTTCCTTAGAAAATTTTATGTTATTAGGAAGTTGTACGTCGTTGATATCAGAAATTTTTTAATTATAAAAGGGCAACTTCTTACCAAAATTCTTACCTTTTCTTTTTTTTTCTTACCGCCGATTCGCAACAATTTACATACAAATCGGTAGTCGCCTGTAACCCTGCATAAAAATTTAATTATTCCTAACAAAAAATCCGTTTAGTTTATTACTTAAGGGTAATTAGGCAAATTATAATCCCGTTATAGCAAATAAAAAAACTGCCTTTAATTTCGCCTTTAATTCTTAATCTTCTAATAATAAAAAGGACGAATAAACCGGTCGCTTTAATGTACCTATATTTATAAACGCTAACCTATTTATAGCAGCTAGCAATAACGGGCTTAGCAACAATAATAACGATAAATAAGATAAGGATAATCTTAATAGCTAAGATAACGGCATATTCGTCGAATCGGCTAATATGGTCGTCATTACCAAATTAAGTTTTCCTGCCGGAATCCAAAATAATACCATCGCCAGGGAAGGCGAAAATCCGTTTCGTTTTATTAATTCATTTAAAACAATTACAAACTAGGCATTTTAGACCGAAAAAACGGCTATCTTTAGCAAAGAAATAGTTTAAACGGAGAATATTAATTCGCTTAATAACCAAGTCGACCTCGACGATTTATCCGAAAATTCGGATAAAAACTCTTAAGTTAAACAAATTAATTAAGCTGTTATCTTTAACGAAAATTACGCCAAGTTTAATAAAGCTGTAATTAATTTCGCAAAAAAATCGGCACCTATAACTATTAATCGATTTAGTTTTAATAAAACCGGTTATAATAATAATAACGATAAAGATATTAACTTCGGTTTAGGTAACTTTACCAATATTCAAAAAAAAGGGTATATCTTAATAGAGACCGATATTAAGTTTTTTTAGTATTTAGCCAGTATTAACGCAGAAAACTATTTTTACGAGAAAAAAGCCATTTTTAACCTAATAATTAAAGCAAAACGCTAAAAAGCGTTTTTCGTTTACTACGACGCTTCCAGCGCCCAAGAAGTCGAAACGTAAATTAACCAAAAGTACCGAATAAAAGGCTATAAACGTAAACTATAAAAAGGACGAGGAATCCGATAGCCAGACCGGAATAAAAGCTTACTTAATATGTATTTGTAAGGAATACGCTTACGATACCCGCCTAATAGCTAAAGTTATTAAAAAAATTAACAAGTCCGTCGCCAAGGATAGCATTAAAACTTATGCTGGATGCCTTTACGTAAAATTGGTTAAAGATTACGTAAAACAGGTATATAATATATAAAAGTCCAAAAAGGCTTACGATAGCAAGGTACCAGCTAAAGCGGCCATTTTAACCACCAGATTTTGCAACCCGAAGGGTTACGTAAACGGTAACATTGGCGGCTATTTCGCAAAAATAGAATACTTTAACTTATACCAGATTACCTTTAACACTAAGAAAAATAACGTCCCTATTAGCAACGACTCCGCTATGCATTTCGTTTTTTTCTTATTCTAAAAAAACATTAATACCATTAATAAAAAGCTCGAAAAAAAGAGCTTTTATAACGTTAGCAACGCCGCTTTTATCGATATCGATACTGTTTATAAGGCCATCGAGGATAAAATTAATAACAAAATCGAGGAAGCTGTTCAAGATATCGAAAAAACGGTGGATTTAGCTATTAAAATTAACAAAAAGTTTCTATCCGGGATTATTAACGATTTGACCGCTATCCAGCGCCGACTGGACATAATCGAAAGCATTTTTTCAGCGGAATAAATCCGACGGTAAACATCCTATAAAAATGGTTATAGTTTTCGGATATTTCGTTGGATTTATCGCATAGAATTTAAGCAATGCACGCTTATAAGGACATTTAAAGGCTTTAGAATTTGCGATTAGTTTTACACTTATAGGGGTCGAAATGTTGGCGTTAGTTTTTTTTTTACCTGGATATAGCTAGCCTAACCTATCTAGCCTTATTTTTGGTTATGGCACCGTACGCTACACGGTTTTCTTTTGGTATGAAAAAGGGACTTGTTAAAGGTTATAATAGTCCGGGTACACCTGCCGGATTATCGTACATATATACCCACATGTCTCTACGTAATCTTCGATAGTATACGAAATCCAAACTTTTATACCTTCATACAATTATACGTATCTTATATAGGGCTACTCGTAATACGTAAAAACCTTAAGTCAACAGCTGTGATATCTTATTATTATTCTGTCATCCCTATCATTTTCCAAGTAATCCTTAACAGGCTGTACGGATTATAATTATTACGTCGTAACTATAAAAAAGTTAAAATTAATTAAATTCAAAACGCCTTTTTTATTACGACGTAATAATTACCGGTCGTAATATTTTATTTTAAACTTTTTAAATGTAATTTAACATAAAAAAAACCCGTTTAGGCTTTTTTTAGCTGTGCTGATTATAATTATTATGTCGTAATTATAAAAGCGTTACGGTTAAAAAGAATATACGAAATGAAATTTTTAATTTAATTTTTAATATCTCCATTAAATTAACCCCGACTAATGAAATGGTGCAGGGTGCCGGGCCAGGGAGCATGGCTTAGCTAATCAGTTAGTCAGCTCCACATATGTATTTCTAGGAGCTTTTCCGTCGGGCGCAACCCCGAGACATATTCATTACCGCATCACCGTTTTATCAGTTTACTTATATACTTATCTCTAGTTTAATTTAACTCGGACCTAAAATATAATGTTTTTGTTTTGCTTTTATTACTGCTGCACTCGGCTATTTTATCGTAACCCGCCTATCAAAGATGTTTTAATCGGAACTGAATTTTCCCGTCCCAATTTAAATAGCTGCTAAGGAAAGGATACTGGCTTTTGTTAGCTGCCGACGGACCTTAATCTTCGATTAACAAATCGAAGAAACGGAAGGGACGAAGTTTTAATTAAATGTATCTGGACTCGAATACGATTACAATAATAGCTACGGATACGATAATTTAAGCGGCATGCAATTAACGACCGTAATTATGGTAAAAACGCAACCTTTTATACGATTAATAAAAGGAAGCTGTTAAATTAAGGCCTTATTACGAAAACAGCTTTATTCGGACGATAATAAAGGAACATAAGCGCATATAAGCAATTAACCTTAAAGCATAAATTAATTACCTAAGTTCTAAACCGATTACGTAATTTAGGACATTATACGTATTAACAAAAAGATTACGTAATAAGATAAATTATAAAATTTGATTAACCAGGGCTAAAAAAGCCAAGATTGCGTCGCTGGCAACGTAGCTATTAGGATTTAAACTAATTAAAATAAGTGCAACGACAACAAGATTAACGATATGGGCAGGATAACGAATACGAACAGAAAAAGGAATAAAACTATAAAGCTACTTATTTTACATACAAAAAAAAAGTATCGAAAAAGGAATAACGTTCCCTAATATAATACAGGAATTAAGAAAAAAACGTTCCAAAACATATTTTGGATTTTTCTGGCGTTAATTGGATAGCATCCAATCTGGTCATTATTAAACGGTATTATTTAAGATTTACTTTTTCTATTAAGCTTAAGTATTATAGCGCTTAGGTTAATAATAAAGGTATTAATTAGCAAGTTAAAAAAAATGCAATTAAATAACCAGCAACGCAGCAATAATCAGAATAAAATTATTCGGACGGATAATAAAAGAAAAAGGTTACCTATCTTTCAGGTCCGAAAAAAAGGGAAAATGTACCCAAGATAATTATCGCGGACAGTTATCTACCTCATGCCTAAATATACTCCCGTTAAAGCAACATCTCAAAACCTAAATAATTCAAGGACTGGTAACATTAATCAATCTAAAATAAACTTTAGCAAGTTTTCCAAAGGCCCATCGAAGCTTTCTAAGATTACTACTCAAGTTTATTCACATCACGGATTACTGCCAGCACCGAACTTCCCTAGCCTTACGAAAAGTCAGAACCCCCCAGATACGACCGCTTAATACCGATCGATAAAGAACCCTTACGATAGTAAACCTAACAAAACTAAACCCCAAAATATTAGCAGTCCGATTAAATCCCCAAAGCCAACTAAAAATACGATTACCCAAGCGAACCTAGGAATTGTTATTAACCTACCGCAAAAACGAAATATCATATCAACCCAAAACTTAAAGTTATCTACAGAACTAAAAATACCTATACCGAACGTCATACCCTTTGGACCTACTAATTAATCTGATTACGATTTCCCTGCTAACATTATAAATAAGCTTTTATCTCTTATAATCCTTCCGGATTTATCAGCCTTCCCGGACCTTCGCTTTTCAAAAACTAAAACTACCGACTAACTTAAAAATATTAACAAACTGTTCACAAAATATAAGCTTAAAGAATTTAAGATAATCGCCGAATTACCTTACTAAACTAACAACCTCTTTATAAAAAACCGGGTCAAAGCTGTATTTAATAATGTAACCCAGTAAAATAAAACGTCCAAACGCATTCTTAAAACCTTTAAACTGCAAAACCCAAAACAAATTCGGACCGCCAAAAATCGATTAAGGACTTTAACGAAGCAAGTTTAACGCGGTATCCTTAATTATGTTTATAAATACTATCTAAAGCATGCTGCTAAAGTAAAAAATATCCTGGAAAAAACCGAGCAAAAAGGCAAAACAACTACCAAGAACGAATACACTAAAAGCTTACTAAAAAAGTTATCCGCTAACTATCTCGAAAAGATTTTTAACAATTCGTCTATAAAGCTAGAAAACCTATACGCAACCAGCTACGACAATATTTCGATACTAATCAAAAACTGAGCCTTAAACAAAGCAGGATTTCTTAAACATAAAGAACGTAAGCGACAGCAAGGAAATATCCGCTTCGACATTAATCAAGAAAAAAAAAAAACGGTCTAACCCGACTTAACAATCCAAGCAACAACAACCAGGAAATCTCCAACCGCAACCAAAACTACCCAACCGTACTAATCAGGTATTAAAGATTACGAGTACGCTACAGGACCTAAAAATCGTACAGGCCAAACAAATCTAAAATCTAAAGGCTTTTAAAAAAGAAATACGTAACCGAAAAACAACCCGGATATTATAATACTACGCTCCGCTAAAACAAAAGGTACCTTAGGCATATAACTATAGTACTAATCTATCGATCAATACAATTAATCTTCAGGCGGATAATTACATTCGACTAAGCCCTTACCGTAAACGAAATAAATACCGAAACCGAAAAGGTTACCGTAAAGGTTATCAAAGTTAAAATAAACGCTTTAATAACCTTAATTAAGGTACCTATTAGTTTTACCTAAAGCCAGGACATATTATGCAAAAATGCCGTTTATTTTTCAATATAGAAACTATAGGATTGGTTTCACTCGCCGACGATAAATATACCATTTTCCTTGGATCCCCGGAAAATAAAGTAACGTTAAGCATAATTCAATTCCTTTAAGTCCTGAAAAGTTAAGCGATTAAGCAGCAAATCCCAATTTGGAAAAAGATCTTAAAATAAATTCATAGTTCGCCAGCTTTCCTTACCCGATTTAAGGAAAAAATGCGGTACTTTAATCGACAAAACGACATTTTTAAGGGCGTAAACAATTAATTAACCAACCCCAACCCGGATACCAATAATCCAGCTAAACCTTAAAAACATATTACGATCTTAAAACCGAACCGATAAAAGCCCGATATTAATCAAAATAAGGTAACCGAAATTAATATGATCCATTTCGTCGACTATAACGGAAAATTATTTTATAAAAAAGCACCGTTACGTAAATAGTTATGAAGTAATCTTATCGAAAACAAAGGTACCCGGTATCTGCAGGAAATTAAAGCCCTGGAAATCGACGACTTTGATTAGCCGACTGTACTTATTAGCATTATAATGGCCAAACGTTTTAAGGATAAGGAAAACGAATTTAAAAGCGTAAAAAGGAATAAAACCAAGTACGAAATTAATAACGACGAATTGATATACGAAAAACCTACGTTTTATAATATGGAAGTCGGCGCTTAAACAAATAACACCCTTTAAATAAATGCCAGTACCCCTTAAACAAACGATAAAACCTAAACGGATAACACCCTTACCCATAAAGGCCTAATCGATAAGCATATAATCAAATTCTGGGAAAAGAAAATCCGGAAAAATTTTAAAAAAAAGTTCGAAATTATTTAGTTTAAGTTAATCGAAATTTACTCAAACTTCGGAAAGGCTTTTAAGAATTTTATAGCCGCTAAAACTTTAAAAGCATTTAATCGTAAAAACAAAAAGACGATTAAAATAACCGAAATTAAAATGCGAAAATTAAAAGTTTTAAAAGCAAAAAAACCTGCTAAAATCTTTATTATAAATATCGGTTATAAAGCAAAAAGTTAAAAGGAAGCTAAAGTTTTATCGATCCAGCAATATAATCCAACTAAATATATTACCTTCCTATTTAAATTAGCAATTAAAGTAAGCCATAAAAGTAGCAAGGATTTAATTAATGAAGTTATCGATATTAAAGCAAAATCGAACGTTATAATTACGTCGTACGTTAAGCGATATAGACTGGTTATGCGATAAACCCGTATATCGTTTTTGGGCTTTAATTTTCAAAAAAGAACTTTATTCGAAAATATTGTCGAGATTTTTGTTTAATTAGTTAACCGATTAATTACTATTCCGTTATTTGTCGTTAATAACCATTACGTTGCGTAATTATTAATTTTAAGACTTAATTTTATAGCCAAATCGAAAATAACGTTTAATATAGACCCGGACGTAATGGAAGAAACCCTAAAGTTCGGCCCGTCGAAAATCATTATCCCTTTAATTCCTATAGGATAAGTTACGTATAATATTCGTATTAACGAAAAGCTTGAAAAAAAGCACCCGGTAAAACAGTAAACCGCTTTACTGGCGAAAGCAAGTTTACGAACGAAAGGATAAACGAGCAAATTATAAACCCTTATATTTTTTCAATTAATAATACCTGCGTTAATTAAAACGCGAAAATTATTTAGGAAATTATTAATAACAAGCTAAAACCCGAAAAATAAAATCTTAGGCCAATTTAGTAACGAAAAATTAGCATATGTTTTATATAAAATATTATAAGATAAAATATAACAAAAGATTAATAATAATCGGACCGTTTAAATTAATACGATATACAAACTTAAGTAAAAAAAAATAATCCCTATCGACGATGCACCCTTTAATAAATTAATACCCTTTAAAAATTCGAATTAAAAGGTTAAAAAACTCGAAAAAGTTTAGCAAATTATTAATCAGGATAAAAAAAAGTCCGATAAACCTGGTATACCTTTAGCTGCTTTATTTCCTAAGTTTTCCACCATACCCCGAAGAACCCGACTTATTAAGGAACGCGCCGACGAAGTTCTTAATTAATTAAAAAATAAGTTTACTCCCGAAAAAAAAGCCTTTTTTAAAGAAATACTTTTTCGCAAAAAAGCTGCTTTAACCTGGAATTGAAAGGGAATATGGCAGAATTAAATTAAATGTTGCATTAAATTATAAGATTCGAACGATTCTTTATAAGGCGTAATAAACCAAAGGTATAACAATACCGGCGAGCATTAAAAACAAACTAATCGAAATATTGCGAATACGTATCCAGCAAGGTATTTTCGAACAGTTTTATACTGCATATAAAAATGTTTAATTTTTCGTCGAAAAAAAGGATAATAAATTCCGATTAATTAATTTTGCGATTAAATTAAATGTTGTTATTTTGCGAAATGCCTTTATACCGGATAATTGCGACGAATTTTCCGCGGATTTTGCTATATGCTTTTTCGTTACCTTGGTAAACTTTTTTTTAAGTTACAATCAGGTTATTTTAGCTTTAGCCAGTAAAGATTTTACCATTTTCGCGATACCGTTAAAACTTTTAAGGTATACCATTATGCTTTAAAGGTTTACTAATTTTATAGCTTATTTCTGCCGTATAGTTAAAAAGATTTTGGATAATTTAATGCCCGATATAACCCGGTTATTCGTCGATAACGTTAAGGTTAAAGGCTTAAAAATAAGATATAACGATAAGGAAATTTTTCTAGGAATTCGGCGATTCGTTTATAAGTATATCGTTAACATAGATAAAACCTTTTTTAATTATAAGCTTATTAATACGACGATTAATATAAAAAAGTTTTAATAGTATTAAAAAATAATTGTTATAATCGGATTTATTTACGGAACGAATAAATAATAATTAAATATAGCTAAGGTAAAAAAAATCTTAAAAATTTAGCTTTATAAAAACGTTTCAGAAGTTAAAGTTTTCTTAAATATTATCGTTTATTATCGAATATTTATTACGTATTTCGTTATTAAGATAAAACCTATTATACGCTTATTCCGGAAAAATCAACCTTTTATTTAAGGCCCCGATTAGGATTACGTAATAGAAAATGTTAAAAAAGCAATTATTATTGTTCCGATTTTAATTACTTTAAATTATAACCTTAATATAGGAAAAATTATTATAAGGATAAACGTAAGCAACAAAAACTTTAAAAGTATTTTTAATTAATTAATTAATAAAATAAAGCATCTTACGCGTTTTAAAAATAATACTTGAAAAAATGCTAAGTTAAATTACGACGTTAATAAATTAAAATATTAAATTATTTTTAAGATTTTAAGGAAATTCCGGAATTACATTTATGGAATCCGATTCGTACTGGAAATTAACGTTAAAGTATTGGTAATTTAAATTAATTATTTTTTAAGCTTTTTATTTAATGTTATAATTATTCGTTAAATTGCTTAAATAAAAATATTCGATTTCGAAATTAAATATATCCCCGGCAAAAAAAATATAACAGCGAACGGCTTATCCCGAAAGTTACCCGGAACCTTTAACGCATTAAACGATTAATAAAAGGAAAAAGTCGATAATTTTATTAATATCCAGCTTAATATTATTCGGCTTAATCTTATTTTAACTAATACAACCTTTATACTTATTAATACAGATCGGCGACAAGAACCTTTTATCGGGAATTGGTTTAAGGAATCGCAAAAGTACGTTAAGTTTTTAACGACATTAAATCTCCTTAATCAGCTCAATAATACTTTAAAAAGGAAAAGAAATACTTTTAAATCCGAAACGTTAAATTACTTTATTTAAAACGGTATTTTTTGGCGTAAAGCAAACAAGAAATACGGCAGCCGGCAAATAGTTAATACCGAACAAAAGCAATTCGCGGTAATTAAGCAATATTATAAGGATTGTAACTATAAAAGGCGAAATTCGACCTATCGTCGTATAGCAGCTATATATTATTAACGTAACATATTTGGCCATATTCGGGAAGTAATATTTGCGTATATTAAATACCAAAAAGCAGCTGATCGACGCTTCGAAAAAAGCCATAAATTTTCGCAGCCGATTAACATAGCTATTATCTAGGTAATCGATATTCAGTTTATGCCTAATAACGATAATTGCAAAGTTACGGTCGAAACTAGGTATAAATTGTTTAATTATTTGGAAGCCAAAGCCTTACGATTTGTTACGTTAATAACGATCAAAAAGTTCTTAAATAAATACGTCTTTTATCGATATAGTATTCCGATTAAAATTAAAATTAACGGAAGCTTAAAGAACAAAAGCGAAGTTATTAAAGCCTACGACGTATTAAGGATTAAAAGAAAAGTTAGTACCGCATATGCAGCCTGGCAACAAGGCCTAATAAAAAAAGGATACATCCCGATCGCTAAAGCCCTAATAAAAGCGACGAATGGAACTGGCAAAGGATGGGTCAAGCTTTTACCTAAAATGGTCTTCGCCGACAATACCATTATGAAAAGTTATGGCCTTAACCCTTACGAACTGCTGTACGGACAAAAAGCGCTTTTATCGATCGAAACAATTTTGCCGATATGGAAAATTATAACTTAGGATCTAAATATTTCGAAAAAAAATCTAATTACGTAAAAAATTCGATTTTTTGAAAAAAAAGCTAAAGATATAACTAAAGTTACTAAAGTAATCGTTAAGCAACGCCGTAAAGCAGCTAGATTAACGAATAAAAAGAACAAAAACAAGATAAAAAATAAACCTTTAAAAATAAACGACTTAATATTATTATATAACACGTTACGATATATAAACATATCCAAAGATATAAAGCTAAAGTACCGTTAAACTGGCCCGTATTTAATTAGTAATACCATTAATCTAAGTACTTATTGTTTAAAAGAAATTAATAAAACAAAATTGCAAGGTATTTTCCTTGCTAATAGATTAAAGCAATTTATAAAAGATAAAAAAGGATACTAAAAGCCGATTAACTTATAAGAAAACGACTGGACGAAATTACTTGCTGATTAAAACGACGATACGATATTAAATACCTCGGACGCTGCAAATGTTAAGCTATTAGAAAACTGGCAACTTAAAGCTTTAAAACCTGTAAGAATAAATATTAAAATGCAGATACTAAGTAGCCGACTTAAAAGCTATACGGCTATAAACGATAACGATACAACAAAAACGATACGATCAAAAAAACGGAAGAAATTAACGCGATTAATTGCAAAAAATTAAAGTACAGTAATCTCCTTAAATTCCCTTAAGCTTTTATAAACTTTTATAAGTTCCTTTAAATTCCTTTACCGTTCCGCCTATTAATATCTTATACGATAACTATTATACTTTACTTATAATCAATACGTCCTATTATATTTACCCGGAACCGAAAATTAATAACATATTTTTTTACCTTATTCCGAAGCTAATCTTTATCGTATGTTTTAATAATAAACCAAATCTTTATACGAATATCCTTTTTAATTCGTAACGATCGTAAAAAACTAGCTTTAAATGCTTTAAACCGTTCGTCCCGGAAAGTACAATTATACTTTTCGATAAACCCGATACAGTTATTATAAGCCCGGTTAAAAAAATTAGGAATCGATTAATACTTAAAGAATGGGTATATTCCGCATTAATTAAAATGTTTCGACGTTACATATCGTTTTTCGCAAAATTCGTAACGTACTAAGTTAGGTATACCGAATACCTAAATAAACAAACCAGTAACGTATTTAAAATCCTTAACAAAAGTAGCTATAAAATAACCTAAAAGACTGGCCTGATAAATTTCGACGTATACTAAATAAGCTACCAAATCTTCCACTAACTGAAAGTACCTAATTACATTAAACTAGGCATTTACAGCCGCTTAAAAGTTTTTACCTTCGATCTGTTATTACAAGTACCGACCTGTAGCTGGATTACCGATAACGCTGATAAATATAATTCCGAACATTTGTATTAATTAACGGATTTCATTAACGATGTTACGGAAAAGCCCAAGTACTTACTTTGATATGTTTAAATATAACGTGGTATATAATATTATTTTTATTCCAGAATTTGGTTACGTCTTAATTATTATCGAAATAAATGCGACGAAAACGTAACGTTTTAATATTAATATATAGCCCAAAAACCCGATCAGTAACTTAAGGATTTGCCCGACGTGCTAGGATTATCGGAACCGTTAATAATAACCTGGCGAATAAACTGCTATTAGGTATTAAAAGGTTAATAGGAATAGGTATAGGCGTTACTGATCGCCGATTACCGACTATTTATTTAACGATACCAAAAATTAGGCTAAGTTTTAAAGGTATTTTAATTACCTTTGTTAAAAGTAATACATGTCGTATCGGCTAAGGTTTTAAGAATAGTAAATTATTTATAACCGGTATTTTTGGTAATAAAATATCCTAATTAAGACTTATATTACGGAATTTGTATTAAAAGGTAAAAATAAGATTAAAAATAAGTGCTTAACGATATATTAAGTTTTATAACTTACGAATATTATCAAAATTATATATAAGCTTTAAATTCCGAATATTGCTTAAAAACTTATCGATACGACGGGTTGATAGCCTGGAAAATATAAACAAGTTTAATACCGCTAAAATTCTACGACGATAATTAAAGATTTGGTCCAACTTTTCGATATTTGCCTTAACCTTAGGATCGATAGGCTTTTTAGTACCAGGATTTAAAAGCTTATTATTTAAACCAAACTTTTTCTTAATGGACGATTTTCTTATAGCAGGAACAAAATACCTGGGTTTACATTTCCGCAAAAACTTTAAGGACTGCGTAAATCTGATAGCTAACGAGAATTTATGATAATATTAATCAATATAACGAAAATATATATATATATATTTGGATATATGTTAAGTTTAAAGGGAAAAGTTGGAATAATATTGTAAAAAAGCTACAAAAGAAATGTAAGTACGAAAAATAAATGCATATACCTAATTAAAGAAAGCGACGGTAAAGGTACTTATATACAACTTCGGATGAAATTTTCTGGGATTTTCTTGGCGTATACGTTTTATCTGCAAAAATTCGGTACATTAACCTTAAATGCCCTTAATTAGTTGAACGTATAAGTTATTAGCAAATTTTGGCGAATTCCTGCACCTATATAATAATTATATCCTAATATTTACAAAGCATTTATACTTATACCAATATATTTATATATATATATTATACATTATCCCTAGTTATTATTATTACCCTTAAGTTATTTAATACCATACCTAAATATATTAATCAGTATATCCCCAATTATTATATCGTAACTTAAAAAGCGTATTATGTAAAATAAGGGCGAAAACTTTAAGAAATTAAACATTTCGGATTCTGGAAAACTTGCACGATTAGTTAATATACCCGTATAAAAAAACGATAATATGGTATAATTCTTTAAAAAGATATATAACAATAATTTTACCTTTTATTTTTTAAAAAAAGGTTGCGCCCTAAATTCGTTTTAATCGGCTTATTCCTATATATTTAAGGAATATTAATAATTAACGTTTATGGAAAAACATTAACCCGTTATTATACTGGTTAATAAAACTGTAATATAACGAAATAGTTAAATATTTTTAGCAAATTATTATAATCGTTTAAAACAAAACTTACTTACGTTCCGAAAATATTACTGCTTTTATTTAAATTATCGCCCAGGACGTACCTTTAAGAATTATCGCCGTTATTCCAAAAGCTGGGCGAATAATTTTATATGGCAAATCCAGACTATTTTTTAGTAAAACCCAAAAGGCGATTAATAACAATAACCCGAAATATATATAATCTGTCGCTTAAACCAAAGTTCCGATTAATAAAGGTCTAATAAGGCATTAGATTAGTATATTATATAACCGATCAAAACGTTTATTGCTAATATTCGATATTTATGCTACCGAAAATCGTACTTAATTGTTATTTTAGCTATACCGAAAGGCGTAAAGAAAATTAGGATTTAATAATCCGCCTACCCGTATAATAATCGTTAAAATACCTACTTAAATCAAACATTATACTTGCGGATTATGGATTGCTTATGTTTTTTACATTATTTACCGCGACCTTGCAAAATAAGGAAACCAAATTATAACCGAAACGAAAGGATTTGACGAATATCGAATAGAAAATAGAATTTTCGACATAATTAAAAAATTCCTAAGCTTAAAACCAAAAACGGAAAACGCTAAGAAAAATATAAGAAATTAACTTGGAAACCTTCCGTCCTTATTAGTTAAGAAAGATAACGACGAACCAAATTTTAATTAATCTGCCCGATTACTTTATGGTAAACGACGCAAACAAAAGCAACGTCTTAATTAGTTTCAGCAGTTATCGGCATGACCATTTCCGATATTAATACCCCCTTCCCTATTAATTTAAATTGACCCATCGGCATTTAAAGCTATACGACCTAATCTGATACCTACGAAATTACCATTCGAGATAAAGTACAAGCCTCGACCGAAGGTTGGTGATCAGCGAGCAATGGCAATAGTACAAAATCAATATGTTACGCCGTACAAATAAATAGGAAATACATTCGAGGATGTCGGACAAAGACCAGAACCATACTTCCCGTAAGGATAGCCAAGTTAAGCTAAGTACAAGTTTTTAATTAATACAAAGAAATTAAAGGATAAGGCTTAAAAGGAACAGAAAAGGGCCAAACAACGAAAAGATTTGGCCAAACGTCGAGGACAAAATCCTAAGTTAAGAATGATGGAAAACAAACCGCGCAAGCGTTAATCAGATTAATTAATAGGTTTTATATATGGTCCATGGCGTTGGGAATTGGTTGCGTTATGTTTTCATTTATTTCTTAAAATGGATTAAGGATAATCTCATCTCGAAAAAAGAAGGTTAAAATAGTACAAGGTACCGGGCCAGGGGGCATAACTTGGCTGATCAGTTAGTCAGCTCTATATGTATATTTCTAGGAGCTCTTCCGTCGGGCGCAACCCCGAAACATATTCATCACCGCATCACCGTTTCATCAGTCTACTTATACACTCATCTCTAGTCTGATTCAACTCGGACCCAAAATACAGTATTTTTGTTTTGCCTTCATTACCGCTGCACTCGGCTATTCTATCGTAACCCGCCCATCAAAGATGCTCTGATCGGAACTAAGTCTCGCCGTCCCAATTCACTAAAAATTATATATATAATTAAAATACTTTTTTAAAGTTATATGTAATAACGTTTTTTATTATTTTTATTATTTTTTTATTATAACGTACCACACTACCGAACGGCGCACACCACCGAACAGCGCATTTCTCTACGTATTCCAATTACCTAACTTTATTTCTTGATTATTTAACATTAACAAAATGAAACGCCTTACAAAAACAGCGAAAATAAACCTAGCCGTTCAGGCTAAACAACGAAACCCGAAACTTAGTTATGCGAAACTTAGTTTTATATATAAAGTTCCCCAAATAACCTTACGAGCCCGATATCATGGTAGATACGCCCGAACCGACATTACCCCTAATTCGCGCAAATTAACGGCGACGGAAGAGAAATCCATTATCGAACGTATCCTCGACTTAGATACGTAAGCGTTTCTTATCCGGCTTTAACATGTTAAAAATATGGCCAATATATTGCTAGCCCAACGCGTTACAGAACGCGTTAAAGTTAATTAGGCGTCGAAATTTGTTAAACGGCAAAAAAAAGTTTCAGACGCTTTTAAATTGGAAGACCGATTATTAACAGATCCTAGCCGAAAATCCAGAAGTATTTCGCAAATAATTCGAACTTATTCGGGTTACAATTGCGAAATACGGCATTATAAAAAAGGATATTTACAACTTCGACGAAATTAGATTTTTAATAAGATTTTTTATAACAACGGGCATAGTAATTATTAATACCGAAAAACGTAAAAAACTTAAATAAGCGTAATAAGAGAATAAAAAATGGGTTATAATTATCCAGGTTATTAATTTTCAAAGTTAAGTTATGCCGTTATTTATTATTATAGCGGAAAAAAATTATTTTAAATTTTGGTACTGCGATAAATTACCGTTAGCAACCGATTCAAAAATTATATTAAGTAATAATAACTGGATAACAAATAAATTGGGTTTCGAATAAATCCAGCATTTTGATAAGTATATTCGGACGCGTACGAAAAGTTCGAAACGTTTCCTTATCTTCGACGGCCATAAAAGTTACTATTTAATAAAATTCGAAAAATATTGCATTAATAATAACATTATTACGCTTTATATACCCGCGCATTTTTTGTATCGGTTTTAACCTTTTAATATATCTTGTTTTTTTAGTTTAAAATGCGTTTATTTGCGGTATATCGAAAACTTAATAGGACGTTATTATACTTATATTATTAAAGAAGATTTTCTCGCCGGCTTTTACGACGCGTTTTAAGCTGCCATGACGTCTGATAATATCAAATCTGGATTCGCGAAAGCTGGTTTTGTTTATTCGATCTTAATAACGTTTTTTCCGAATTAAAAGTTCTTCCAGTTATCCCTACGCTGACCGTCTCTCCGTTAACCTCCGCCGGTTCTATTTTACCCTCCGTAAAGATTCCTAGAAATATCCGTAAAGTAATAAAATAAGGACGATATTTACAAAGAAAGATTAAAAATTATTAAGGTAGTTCGCCAATAAGAATATTTAAGTCGGTTAATCTTATAACAAAAGGTTATATATTATTATTATATAAAGCCGGCTTTTTTTAGAAAAAAAACGTTTAATTACGCGAAACGAATGATACCTTAAGCAAGCGTCGTAAAATTAAAAATAAACGTTTTTAAAAAGGAAAAATATTTATTATATAAAAAAGATAAGCTTTTCTGGCCTAAAAAGAAAGGGGTGGTAAAAAAATGCAGTTAATAGCAGTTGGGAAAAGTCGTTACAAAAGGGTTAAAACGAAGGAACAGAAGTGTGGCGTTTGCGGCAAGCCCGGATATAATGCGCGTACTTGTGAAGAAGTTGTAGATATATCTAGCTAAGAAGAATCCGATTGATTTGAATTAATGCGATGTGTTGTTGTTAAGTTATTTGAATTTGTTGTTGCGAGCTGCCAAAAAGTGCGCCGTTCGGTGGTGTGAGCCGTTCGGTGGTGTGGTACGTTATTTATATTTACTAATTTTTAAGTTAAATTTTCGAAAATTTGTATAAAAACGTATAACTATGACGAAGCCAAAAATTATAACTTAACATCAGGCCCAATTTCGAGGTTTGTATTTTTCGTAAGTCTTTTTGTGGGTCTTTTGTGGGTCGGTACTTGGAGCTACAGGTTTTTGGAATGCCCTGGCCGCAACTGCGCCGCAGGTATAGCCATAACCTCAAAATAGGGCTGGATCTTGATGAGGTAACTGGTATGTCGACCACGGTACTGTAACGAACCTGTCATACATCCACCTGGAGGTATGAGCAGTATCCGAAATGGGGTCTTGATTTGCAGGTAACAATAGTGCGAGGAATAATTTAGTAGTCTTGTTCGTTAAAAAGGTTTGCGGACTTTTCCCTTAATCGGAGAACGATACCTCTGACTAAAGGCTTAGATTAATAGCTAAGGAGCGAAAAACTAAGTAGGTGTTATTTATATAAAGGTTTTAACCATTATATATCCATCTTTTTATAGTAAGTATGCCAATAATTTACGTAATTTAAGTAATTTGGCAAATTATTTAAATTAATTAGATCCAGTTAAAAACCAAGCTTTTCTTTTGATCCGAAATTCAGCCGCATCCGCGCTAACCTCCAAGAACTTAGCTTCTTTCAAATAGGAACCCCTATTCTTGTAATACCATTACCTTTTTCCAAAGATTTTTGTCTCAAAGATAAGAACCGTAAGTAACCTTTTTGGTAATTAGAAAAAGTACAGGAATTTTTCAGTTAATCTTACTATAACAGGTCGTATTTAGAAAAAAAAAAGAAAACCTCGATTTAATTAGCGCGAGGCGCGTAACAATCGTACAAAATATATTGAAAAATTTAGTTCCAAAGTTAACTTTTATTCGAATTGCATTCGTTTCGGGGAAATTAATTATTTTTTTGTAGTTAACGTTCCAAGTTGCAGTTATTGTACCCGTCGTCAGCGTCCGGCTTATAACGTACTAAAAATAAATTCTTTAGTAAAGATTAGGGAAAACGAAAACGGTTATAAAAAAAATAACGTAAGGTAAAAGATAAATTAATAAAGCTTTTTGGTCGATTAAAACGTTTACGTTTTTAGCAAGATATTTTGAAAAAATAGGCCCTTGCTATATTAAAGAAAGAATATAAGTTAGATTAACTGGAAAAGCAGAAAAGGTTGGAAAAAAAGCAGCGTCGTATAAAGGAAAAATAGGCGCGACTCGTTTCCGAGATTAACGCTAATACGAAGGCGTCTGCTTCCTTCAACTGGAGCGCCGAAGGTTTGGATCTGAAGGTTAGGCCTTTATCGCCTGCAACCCTGGCTGCGTTAGAAACGGTTGGTCAGGATTTTGGCGGTAAAACGTTTTAACCAGGTCCTTTACATTCGTTAGATGCTTAAAGGGCTCCCAAGTATTGTTTTCGGGTAGGTAATTTTTCTATTTAACTAAGTACTAGATTTTGTCGTTAACCATTTTTGAATTTAGTATTCTTTCGACTTTATATTCGTCGGTATTTTCCTCGATTTTTAAGTTTGTTTTTAACGGGGCGTTACTGGATGTTGGTTTTAGTAGGGAAACGTAAAAAACAGGATATATTTTCATTGTTTTGGGTAATAAGAATCGATAGTTAGTTCTGGAAATAATTTCGTTAATTTTGAACGGACCGAATTTTTTAAAATCAAGTTTGTTATTAGGTTTCTTGGTTTTAATTTGTGAAATGTTTAAGGTTACGTTTTGTTTTTGGCGTAATAGGTAAACCTTGTTTCCTTTTAACAGAATTAATCCTTTAATTTTTTTTTATTGTAATATTAAGTTATTCGTTGTTAAAAAAATTGCAGTTTAGTTTTGAAACGAGCTTAAATAGTTTTAATTTCAAATATTATCGTTTCTGCTTTAGGTATTATTAAGGTGATTTTCGGAGTTTTATCGAATAGTTGCTTTGGTTGTTAAGTTTCTGTATTTTGTTTATATATAACTGTATAAGGTAAAATGCCTATGTTCTCGTTAACGGATGTATTATAAGTTACTTATACCAGTAGGAATAATTTTACCTAGTTATTTTGCTGGTAATTAACATAACTTTTTAAATACTGTTTTAGGGTTTAGTTTAATCGTTTTGTTTATTTATCGGTTTAAGGGTAATACGTTATAAAAAACTTAAGTTTAACGCCAATTTGTTTAAAAAAGCTAATGCTAAATTTGGAAGTAAATAACTTATCTTTATTTAAAATAATTTTTTTTAGGATTTTATGTTTATTAAGATAATATTTTACGAACGCATAAGTTAATTATTTTGCTGTCGTGTTTCCTTTAAAGGGTAGGAAATACCCATATTTAGTAAGTCTGTCGACGATTACCCATATTCCGTCGTACTGGATTCCGGTAACGGGGTTTTTAAATAGGGGTAAACCGGTGATAAAGTTTTAAGCTATAATGTTTTACGCTTTATCTGGAATTTCTGTAAGTTGCAATAGTCCGTACGGTTTATGGCGAGCTGCTTTAATTTTGTTGTAAACGTTGTAGTTTTTAATTACTTGTTTAACAGTTTTTTTAAGTTCCGGGAAGTTGTACTTTTCCTGGAATCGCTTAGTTATTTTAAAAATTTTTGATGTTTATATAGCGGATTTTCGTAAAATTTTTTGATAAATTGTTTTTGTTGTTTTCGTGGGACGTATATTTTTCCGCGGTATAGCAGCTGATTTTTAAATCGTCCTTTTAATTATTTAACTTTTTTTTGTTTATTAAAATTGTAAGAACTTTTAAACTGGGCTAAAAGTTCGGAAGTAAATCTTTTTAGTATTTTACATAACCGTAAGGTATTTTCCTTTATAAGTTGTAGCATTTGTATGCGTCGTTTGGGAATTTTGATATCGTAATTTTCTTTTTTGTTTAAGATATCCGCCTGGATATTTTCCTTATTTTTGATATGGTAAATTTTGAAATTAAACTTAAATAGAAAAATTATCCAATTTTCGTATCGTTTGTTAAAATCTTAAATCGTTATAAAGTAAGTGAAATTTTTGTAATCGGAGTAAATATTAAAGGGTTTTTTAGTTTTATTAAGGTAAGGTTCTTATTTTTTAAGTGCTATAATGATTGCTAATAACTTTTTGTCGTAGATAGGGTATCGTAATTCTGCATCTTTTAGGGTTTTGGAGTAGTAAGTTATTAAATATTATTTTTCGTTATTTTCCTATTGTTTTAGAATTACTTTTAAGGCTTTATTTAATATATTAGTTTTTAGTCGTTTTTTTTTGTTGTAGTTAAGTAGTTTTATAATAGGGGCGCTAGTAATTTAATTCTTAAGTGTTTATATTGCTTTTTTAGCTTCCCTTAGGAATTCGAACTTTTTTCCAGTATATTTTTTAATGGTAAAGTTCGTTAAGGGTTTAACGATTTTTCCGAAATCTTTAATTAAGCTGCGTACGTAGCCCGTAAATTTTAAAAATTGACGGACGTCGGTGACGGTCGTTTTATCGGGAATCGGCCAATTTTTGACTGCCTTTATTTTAAAGTCCTGGATTTGAATTTATCCTAGGGTAATGGTAAAGCTTAAAAAGTTCAGCTTTTGGATGTATTATACGCTTTTTTCGGCATTAATTAACAGGTTTGCTTTTTCGAATGCTTCCAGTATTTGGGTAACATGTTTCTTATATTTTTTTAAGGTTTCGAAGTAAATAAGGATGTCGTTTAAGTAAATAAATACGAACTTATCAAAAAATTTCCGTAAAATAGTTATTAACATGTGTTGGAAACTGGCGGGGGTATTAATAAGTCCTTGGGGTATTACCTTATATTCGTAAAGTCCGTAAATTATTTTAAAGGCGGTTTTTTATTTTTTATTTTTAGCTATTCGGACCAAATAATAACCGTCCGGTAAGTTCAATACGGTAAACTATTTAACTTTATTAATATTTTTCTTTATGGTATCCATAAAAGTAAAAAGGTATTTATTTTTGATAATGATATTATTTAATTGTCGGTAATTGTAAATTTTTCGATACATAAGGTTTCTATTTTTGTTAATTCGGATCTTTTTATCCTTTATTTTTGGTACTATCATAACGGGGTATCCGGCGAGAGATTTAAATTCTTGAATATATCCGCGTTTAAGGTCTTTTTGTAAACTTTTTTATAAGGCCTTCGCTTTTTCTGGGTTTATATGGTAAATTTAATAAAGTTTCGGGTAATGTCCTTTCTTGATAGGAATCCGATAATCCCATTAATTATGTTCGGGTAATTCCTTCCGAGTTCGTTTTTTAAACAGCTTTTTGAACCTTTAATATTTAAAGGGCACTTTAGCTGTTAGATTTATAACCTTAAATTTTTTGATCAGATAACAAACTTTTCGAAATTCTTTTTTTAAGGGATTTTCTGGTTAATCCCAGGAAAGCTTTTAAATTTTCCAGTTGATAAAAGGGTTGCTGGAACGAAACCACGGTATTCTAAAAATGATATCGTATTTTGAAATATCGGCGATGTCCAGAATAACTTTTTTTAAATATCCTTATATCTGTACTGGAAGTTCTTTCGTTTTTTTAAAAACTCGTCCGTTTTCGTACTTAAATAAGCTTCCGTTAACGGTAAGTAACTTGTATAATTTTAACTTGTACTTCTAGGAAATCCGGTGCTTTTTTGCGATAAATAGTTAAATAAAATTGCTTTTTGCTTTTAAGTCGATTATGGCTTTAAACGTTTTGTTTCCGTATTGGAAGGGAATTTTAATTTGACTGCGCTATCCAGTTTTTGCCTCGTATAAGGTTTTGTAGGTTAAGGCTTTTCGATGCTTTAATTTCGAAGGCCTGCGTAATTTTTTGATTTGTTAGTTTTATTAGTTAAAAAGCGTTTCCATTTTCGGGCTTTTTTAACTGCATATTTGGAATATTTATCGTTCATATAAGTAAACCATTTTCTTTTGCTAATTTGGCAAATTGATTTTAAAACTTTTACTTCCGATATTTAAAGGGGTTTTAGTTTTGGGGGTAAGATTTTTAAAAGGTTAGCTCCCATATCCAAAATTTCGTACATTATATATAATATAAAAGCGTAACATAGGTATTCTTTTGCAATTGCTTTTCGACTTTAAATCGACTCGGGATATAAATAATAAGATCGGGAGTATTTCGGCTATCGGGGAGTTTTAATGTATCTGCATTTATCGTCAGGTTTAATAAATATTTTCTTATCTTATCCAGGCTAATAATTATTATTTTCTTTGGCGCGGAAGTAAGTTAAATAGTTGTTATCGTAATACGCAGAAAAATAAAGCAGGTCGTGGTTATAGACGGGTTTTGAATTCGGTATATCCGGGCAAGTTAATTCCTTAATTTCGGGGGCTTTACTGGCTTTTGATAATGTTAAATCGTATATTACCGTATTAAAGCGTAACTGGCTATGTTTATTATGTATTTTGTACCGTTGCTTATTTAAATAATAAATGTATTTTAGTTTTATAGCTATCCTGGAAGTTTTTTATCCGGGATAATATTTATAGGCTTTAATCGTTCGATTTTGACAAATTTGGTAACGTTCGTACTTTAGGTTGCCATTTTGTTCGTAATTTACGGTTGTAATGGTAAATTCTCGCTGGAAGGAAATAGAATTAACTTTTTTTTTTTCCTTACTTTTATTATTTAATTTTTATTCGGTTATCTTAACTTTTTTCTGGAATTAAGAAATTCCTTTTTTCTTAAAGTTCTTTTTTGCGGGGAAGCGATATTCGTTTTTATAATGGCTTTTCTTGTTATAGTTAAAACATTTAATATTCGATTTATCTTTCTTGGGCTTTTTTAAAGTAATGCTTGCTTTTTTTTGGGATTTACCTTTAGTTTTGTCCTTTTAGGACTTGCTATTTAAGCTTTGGTTATCTTTCTTTTTGTCGGATTTTTTTTTTCAAAGTACCTTTTAAAAGTACGTCGGTCGGCAATAATGGTCTTATTAATATAATCTTAAAAAAGGTTAATTTTGGGTATTTTGTACATTTTATCTTTAACTTGCAATTTTAGGCCGTTATAAAAGAGATAAAACAATACGCTTTTTGAAAAATTGGAAATTAAAGCAAAGCGATTAAATTTAGTCGTATATTCGGCTGCTAACTTGGTTTGCTGGAAAAGATACAGTTATTCGACTGCATGTTATTTTCTGTCGGAATTTTTAAAAAAAGTTCGTATTTTTTCCTTAAAATATTTATAGTTGCCGAAGATATAATTAGTTAAGTTAAAAAATTAATTAAGGTAATTTATAAGGTAGTTATTTATAATAGGTTTAAATTATAAAAAAACTTTTCCAGCAAGCAGCTAAAAGATAATTATTACTTTTTAATAATTTTCCGTTAAAGAATTTTCGTAAAACTTAAGGTAAAGTTTAGCTTAAACCAGGAATCTTTCCATATCCGTAATTCCGTTATAAAGCTTTAAAAGGGTTGGTTTATAGTCTTTAACTTCCGGCATTTTATGATAACTAAGAAAAAGAATAATGCTTTCGCGAATTTTATTTGCACCAAATAAGGGCAAGGTCGAGAATTTTTGTTGTCGGGTAAATTTAGCATTTTCGTTTTTTAAGGTTTTGATTTTTTTCGCAAGGATGTTTAGTTTTTTATTAATGGTGGGGGTTTTTTTTTTTGCCCTTCTATTCTGCCGGTTGGTCTTTTTTCCTTTTCCTTTGCCTTAAATCCATAAATTTTTATAATGTTTTTTGCTAAGGCGGGTTATTATAAAGGCTGAAAAAAAGGTTTTTTTTAAGATCGGGTAAACAAAAATACCATATTATTAATTAAGGAGAAAATTTTTTTAATAGGTAATAAATTGTTTAATCCGGTTATTAATCTTTTATTAACTAATAACGGTAATCGAATATGCTGTTTATTTTTTAAACGTCGTTCTGTAATATTGTTTTTACTGCATTTAGGAAAGCTTACGCTTAACTGGGCCTTAAACTATTCGTCGGCTATTAATTAAAGAATTATCAAAATGTAACGAACTTATTATATATTTACCTAAAGGTATAAACAATATCCGAAATAAGGTTTTGATTTGCAAGTAACAATAATACGAGGAATAATTTAGTAATTTTGTTCGTTAAAAAGGTTTACGGACTTTTCCTTTAATCGGAAAACGATGCCTTTAACTAAAAGCTTAAATTGATAGCTAAGGAGCGAAAAACTAAGTAGGTGCTATTTACATAAAGGTTTTGACCATTATATATCCATCTTTCCATAGTGAGTGTGCCAGTGATCTACGTGATCTAAGTGATCTGGCAGATCACTTAGATCAATTAGATCCAGTTGAGAGCCAAGCCTTTCTTTTGATCCGAAGTTCAGCCGCATCCGCGCTAACCTCCAAGAACTTGGCTTCTTTCAGACAGGAACCCCTGTTCTTGTAACAGGTACCCCAGCCAATGAGTGCTATTATTCTGTCCACTAAGACTCACGAGCTTGCCTAATGATCTCTATGCACCGATGAAGCGCTTTCTTCGCGCGAGCACCAAAGATGGCGTTCTGCTTTAACAGAGACGAGCACAAGTCCCAGCCCGCGAGGAGAGTAGCCAAATCTCTTTCGGAGAGCGTAGAGCGTGGAGCGGCTGCCGTCTCCTGGGCTGTGTCCCCCTTGGATCGAGAGTTAGTGTTAGAGAGCAGGTCGTCCATCTTGCCAACAACTGTCTTCCGCTCCTCAATATTGACGCTCGCGCGGAACAGGTCATGGCAGAACTGTCGTCGCTTTTCCGACGACGGCATGCCCTGGCCGGACTTCATCGCTGCGGCACCCGCGCCTACCTCCTTCGAGAGGGTGGTGATGTCCCTAGACAGTTGACGGCTCCGGGCGATCCAAAACGTGGCCGCTAGTTTCTGGTCTTTGTGGGCATTGACCTCGCCGTCTAGCCTTTGTACCCAGGCTTGCACCTGGCCTAACGTCCTGAGGTAATCCTCCAGCGCAAGAGAGACGGGTTCCAGGTTTACCTCTGTCGCATCCATGGTAGTGCGCCACTCAATGGGCGTTGGGGCCGTGCTTTCCTCTGGGGACCAAAGCTCCATATTTATAGGTCGAGAAAGCCTGGTCATTCGATTCAACCACCATCTGACCCTCAAGCTGCTCAGCAGTGTAGTCCATAGTGATAAGTTGGGTTTGGTAAAGGTAGACGGTAAATATGGGAATGTATGCGAGAGTTGTATCCGAGGAGTGTAGCCCAGCAGTAATCCTCAGTTGTGAATGTCACTGACATCATAATAGCTACGCGGCCTTATATATATCCTCCGATCCTTGTTCTGCATTATAAAAACTGTCTATAACTGAGAGTGTCGTTACTGCACTTCATATTTCTACAGGCGAGAATAAGGCGCTTGTGCGATAGGATACTCGAGAGACCTCTTTGTCAGGTAGGGGGTCGGGCAGAGCATATCGATTGGCGCAACAACGTCTGTCTGGCACATGCATGGCATCCACAGGATAAATGTTCATGAAAAACAACACGGAGTAAGAAGAAGGTAATATGGGGCTTGACGACTGGATTCACGATGTGGAGCTCGTCAAAGTAGAGCATGTATTTTGAGTGAAAGCGGTTGTACTGCTGAAGTAGGCGGTGGTGCTCGGCTGTGACGTTGGCAATAGCAGGCAGTGAACTGGCTTGTGCTCTAGACTAGCGCTAAAGGTGCTTGTTGTACTTACCTCAACCTAAATCCGATAACCCCGAGATTTCTGTATCCGGGCTAGCCTCAAGGAAGTGCCCCTCCTCTAGTTAAGCAACGAGCAATTACCCCACCATCGACTCTGACTATCTGATATCAGACCTCAGGTACTTCTAATAAAGTATCGAAGTTCGTTAAGAGGTCCATTGACTCAACCTCAACAACAACAACAACAAGATACTACAATTTTTATATCTGCACATTCACACTTCTTTTCTACCACTTACTTCCATAAACCAGCATGTTTCACTGCTTGGGGAGGTCGTGGTGATATTCATGATTGTTTCCCTTCTCTTTGTTAACTGAGGTCAGTGATCAATCCCTCTCTCTATGTTGGTGGCTTGCACGATTTGCAGCTTCTTCTACTTGCTGCCTCAGAAGGCATCGTATGCTGCCTGATCCTGAATTTCCCCATTTGTGTTTTCTCTTATACTCAAGATCTTCATGGTGTTTACCTTATACCTTTCACCACTCAGAGGCTGGCTTTCTTTCCAGCTTCAACTTTCTTGCCTACCGTTTCTGTTCAGCTTCTCTCATTTCACCACTTGATTCGGCTAAGCTAGGAGCCGGCCCGGCGACCTGAGCTCCTGCCCTGTTTCGGACTCCCTAATATCGGGTCCCTTCGACCTCCACGACGCGGTCCTATGTTATGCTAACTTAGGAATAGGAATTACCTGGTCGATCTGTACACCTGAGACTTCCATTCATTTAGGCGGAATTCCTGCCTCACCTCCTCTCGCCAACATGTCGTCCTCGATCGTCAACAACCCGAACCCTTCGGCCATCAACCAGCTTCTATCCAAGCTGAGCGATGCCGATCCTGATTTCCGCTTCATGTCCTTGAACGACCTTCACCAGATCCTGACTGGCCAAAAATCCGAGTTTCTCCGGACCGACTATAACACAGCCTCCAGAATAACGGATGCGGTCATCAAATCCCTGGATGACCAGAATGGGGAGGTCCAGAATCTGGCTGTCAAATGGTATGAGCTATGTTTCCTTTCTCTGTTGGCTGCATGTGTATCTCCGGCTTAAGCAACGTGCCGAGTTGACAATCCTGCTGGATATAGCATCAGCCCACTTGCCGCCAAGATCCCCCCGTCTGTCGTCGCACCACTGCTCGACAAGTTAACTATGATCAAGATCGAGAACTCCGTCGACAACTCGATACCGTCTCTTGCCCTGCGGAATGCCATCTCATCTCTCCCGAAACCCGTCCCCGGTGTTCAGGTCTCCAAGGAGGTCACTGACACCTATCACACAATCAGCCGCGTGCTAATCCCACGTATCCTCGGCTATTCTGTACCCTCGAACGCCCCGAACCAGATGGCCGGCGATCCGAAGGGCATTCTCGACCACAGCGATCCCAGTGCTGAAGCCGTTGACGTGCTTATTGAGGTCGTCCGCTGCTATGGTCCGCTCCTGCAGCCACTTGAAGTCGAGAAGCTGCAAGATGTTGTCGTCAAGGTCCTCGAGAGAAGCTCAACCGCGTCTCCCGTCAAGAAGCGAGCCGTAGTCGCCCTGGCCATCTTGGCCCCCCATCTGAGCGACGAGGTCCTCGAGAGACTGGTCGAGAGGATTCAGAAGGCCATGGAAGCCCCTGATCTCAGTCCCATCATGCGCCGCCTATACATCACTATTACAGGATCCCTGGCCCGATCTATTCCGCACCAACTAGGCGAATACGTACCCAAGCTGGTCCCATTGGTACTCGGTGTTCTAAGCCAGGAAGAGCTGCGGATTCAGCTTGACGCCGTCAGTGAAGGGAACGACCAGCTGAGCGTGGAGTTCAACGAGGTGCGGGAAGCCGCCCTGGTAGCACTCGAGGCATTTATCGCGTCGTGTGGTGCCGAGATGCGGCAATTTACCGACGAGGCGATATCATCGTGTTTGCGATACCTGAAGTTCGATCCAAATTACGCCGTAGACGAGGACGAGGAAATGGAGGAAGATGGCGACACCGACGAAGCCGGTGATGAACTGGAGGACGACGATGAGTTTGAAGATGATGCTGGGTTTGACGATGACGATGACGCCAGCTGGAAAGTACGAAGATGCGCGGCCAAAGCATTATTTACTCTCATTTCTACGCGAAGCAGCGACCTGCTCGACAAAGGCACTCTGTATCGTGATGTCGCCGCCCCCCTGATTAAGCGCTTCGATGAGAGGGAGGAGAGCGTGCGTCTTGAGGTGATTAGCACTATGGCTCTGCTCATCCGCAAGACTGGGGAAGGAGTTGTCAGATCGATTCCAGTGGAGGACCAAGAGCTGCTCGAGTCCCTCCCGGAGAGTCGGAAGAGACGGCGGCAGAGCAGTGGTGGACTGGTGCTGAGTCACAAGGCCCCTTATCTGGGCGGCACTGGTTTAACGTCGCCCACTCGAGAGGAGGTGCCAACGTCTGGGCCGCGTGCCGATCTGTCCCGCCTGACGCCTCAGATCGTGAAGACAGCGACGAAGCTTCTAAAGGGAAAGCAGATTGCTACGAAGCAAGCCATAGTCAACCTCTTGGATGAACTAATCTCGGTTCATAACGGGGGCCTATCCGAGTACTTCGACCAGGTCATGCAGCCGCTGATCGACGTGACCAAGGGCATAACCGGAACGACTGCTTCGACGTCTATGACGCTGTCGGGTGGCGCCGCGTCGGCAACCCCGACCACCCTTCGCGTGGCGGTGCTTAAATTCACGAGCAATATCGCGAGAACCCATTCCTCAAGCCTCTTCCAGCCCTATCTATCCAACATTGTGGCCGGTGTGGTGTCTGCTGTGCACGACCGATTTTACAAGATCTCCAGCGAGGCTCTCAGTACGGCGGAGGAGCTGGTGAAGGCCGTCACACCGCCTCGTGCGAAGCTTACATCGCAGAAATACAAGCCCGAGCTGGTCAAGCTGTATGAAACCATCATGGACCGTGCTGCTGCGAACGACGCCGACACCGAGGTCCGTCAGCAAGCGATCCAGGCTTTGGGTACCGTAGTCTCCAGGACCATAACAGCGGACGGTCAAGCCCTTCTATCTGTAGAGAAACGCCAGGCTGGTTTAGAGCTTCTCCTCGACCGTGCTCGAAATGAGACGACCCGGCTGCATGCTGTGCGAGCTATCGACAATGTCGCGAGGCATTCTTTCAAGGGCGGCAGTCTTGACCCCGTCTGGGTCCAGAACGTGGCGCTGGAGCTTTGCGGCCAACTCAGAAAAGCTAACCGTGCCCTTCGGGGTGCCAGTATCCAAGCTCTACAGCACTTGGTTCTTTCTCCGGCTACTCGAGGTAATCTATCAAGCAATACGGCCAAGGATATTGTGGAGGCTATTTTGCCCGCCATTGCTGCTAATGACAGCCACCTCCTCAGTCCGGGTCTGCTCGTATTGGCCCAGCTGCAGCAGGAGAACCCCAAGCTTATAGCAACCCCTTCGTTCATCGAGTCGCTCTGCGAGCTACTCAAGAAGAATATCACTGGGGCAGCATTAGATTCTCTAATCGCACTCGTGACAAACGTCGGCCAAGGTGGCATGGGTAAGCCGCTAATGGCAGGTGTGCTGCAGGTTGGTGTGGCCGGTGACCCGGCAGTTGTCGGGAAAGTTGCCGGGGCCCTCTTTGCCGCGAGCGGTGGCAAAGCCGGCGTCGAGGTCGACAGCTTTGTCCAGGAGCTCAAATCCGCCAGCAAAATGTCGCCCCCCGACACGGCTCGACAGAGTCTCGCGTTAGCTATACTCGGAGAGATCGGTTTACGACTAGGTCCAAGCTCGCCACTGAAGCCCGAGCTCTTTTTAGAGCAATTCCACGACGAACCGGACAAGGTTTCGGTGTCTGCAGGTGTCGCGCTGGGCCGCGCCGGTGCCGGAAACGTGAAGGTCTTCTTGCCCATCATATTAAATGCCATCAAGGAGCAGACAGGCCATCAGTACCTGCTCCTCCAGTCTGTACGAGAGGTTCTCCATCAGGTTGTTGCTTCAGCGACCCATATCGGGGCGTATCAAGACGAGATATGGGATGTTCTTTTCACAGCCTCCCAGTCCGAGGACAACAAGGCTATCTGTGCCGAGTGTATCGGCCGACTGGCCATTATCGACCCCAAGGCTTATATCCCTAATCTTCAGGTATGTTCGGGCTGTATGCTCTATGACTATTCTAATGCTAATGCGTGCCAGGAACTTACCAAGCATGATTCGACCACGATCAGGGCTGTAGCCGCCCAGGCCATAAGATACACTCTGCCCGACAGCGACGAGTCATTCGACACTATGATCAAGACTGTGTTGATCGATGTGCTACTAACCGTGCTTCAGGATAAAGACATGGAAATTCGTCGTCTCGGTATGACGATGCTTAACTCGGCTGCGCATAACAAGCCGGATCTGATCCTGCCACATCTTGGTCATCTTGTGCCATACGTAATGGCGGAGTCGGTCATCAAGCCTGAGCTCATTCGCGAGGTCCAGATGGGGCCTTTCAAGCACCAAGTTGACGACGGATTGGAAGTTCGCAAGGTTAGTAGATTAAACTGTGGGACAGATAGGGGTCAGTCGAACTAGAGGCTAACCGACACGAATGCAGAGTGCATACGAGACGCTATACGCCCTCATGGAGACGGCATTCTCGCGCATCAGCTCCCCCGAGTTCTACGATCGGGTCATTGCGGGCCTACGCGACGAAAACGACATTCGGGCACTCTGCAACCTGATGTTGAGCAAACTAATCGTCGTCGACCCAGACGAGACGACCCGACGTCTCGATATCATTGCCGACTGCTACCGCAAGATCCTCTCGACAAAGCTTAAGGAAGGGTCGGTGAAGCAGGAGGTCGAGAAACAGGACGAGGCCAACAAAAGCGTACTCCGCATCACGCTGCTGCTGGCCGAGAAAACCAAGACGCCGGCCCCGAACTCGGGTGCGAATGCCAACACAGGGGGCGCCAACCAGGCTATCCAGGCGCACATCCAATTCCCCGTATGGGCGCAGTACTGGGAATGGGTCAACAGGGACTTCGAGAGGCAGCTTAAGATCCTACGCGAGGAAAGTCGGGAGGCCTAAAGTGCGGTCTCGTATTTGAAACACGCCTTAGTTAGGATTGCGCTGCCCGGAATTACGAGACCATGACACCTGTGGATGCTAAACAGCAAGCAACTAACGTTCCGGGGACGTTTTACTTTTACAAAAAGCATGGAGAGTAGGGGTAATTTTAGCCCAGGAGCGGGAGCATGGATAGTTCCCGAAGCCTTCTGGCTTCACATCAACGCAAGGATACTTTCGTTTACGCGCAACGCCCCTAGCGGGACCCCTCGTGGTTAGAAGAGACGATTCAACCTATTTCTACCCTAACAACCGTTATCGGCAGCCAGACTGGGACAGAATGGACGAAGGCCTGCTAGAGAGACACCGTTGCCGGACTATTTCTCCGGTTGCACATAGCAACCTCCTTGTATAAGCAGCTACGGTAGAAGCCCCTGCAAACTGTATGTATGGATGGGCATTTATGCTCCGACGAAATCGAAGGTACTGGCTAGGAGAAGAAGGAATAGGAAAAGGCTGCCGGCATTGGTCGGGGTTCTTCTCTAAGACACGCGTACTTACGTTCTGGTGCCGCCTTTTGCGGCTTGCTACAGTACGTTTACTGGATTTCGTGCAACGAGGTGTAGTACCTTTTTTTTTCGGCATAAGGCGCCTTCTGCGGATAGACCCCGTAAAACCATGAATGGACAAGGAATTCGTACGTGGGGACAGTGAAAGTAGGCGTGGGCCATTAATTGAGAGTCGAACGCGATGGTGACCTCACCCTATCGATCAACCCCCAACTTTTTTAACATGGTAAGTCTTCCGCATGCAAATATACAGATCGTCTTCATGCTTTTTGATTCCATTCGGATGTAGGTACTAGTTAGTGGATGAGTAGACAAACAACGCCGGCGCGACCCTGTAAACATGCACTCCCTCCCACCCTATCCATTCCCTCGAACTTCTAGCCTTCTTCCTTCCTCTAATCCATCCCTTTGACACATCCTCAGCAGTAGCTGTCTGGGGATAAATAGGTCGAATAGGCGTGATTTAATTTACCGAGCCCGGTCCGCCCTTCTGGGCGGCCGCGCCCTCGCCCTTCTTGGGGTCCTCCCGCGGATCCTCGGTCATCGTCTTCTTGGATGGAGCGTCGGACGAAGAGGAGAGCATCTTCGTCTCACCCGCCCTGGCCTGTTGGTGTTGGCGTGTGGTGTTAGTCTTCGTAAATTATTCGTCATGTCGCACTTCCGAGGCCGGTTGGGGGGATTTATACTTACAGCAGCCTTATACTCCTCGTGGCCCTCCTTCTTTTTGTCCCAGCCCTCGGCGATGCTCGCACTGCTGGCGGCCGGTGGCGGCACCTCGCGACCCGTGGCGTCCGTCTGCCCCGCACCCGGGTTGCCGTCCTCGGGCAGCGAGTTCGTTTGCGAGAACTTGGCGCCGCCGCTGGCCTCGCCCGAGTCTCCCTGACCCTGCCGCTTGCTGTCCGCCGAGGACTCGACGGCCGGGGACTCGTCGTCCGGCGCGATGGGCGCCCCGCTCGGCGTCTCCGATCCGCCGTGGTGCGCGCTCGTGCCCTTCTTCGGCCCATTTGATAGCAGGTATGCCGCGGCCGGGACGGTGATGGCGACGGAGCCTATAAGCCTGCCGTTTTAGGTGTCGCGGTTAGAGACCTGCGTTCCTTCTGTGTGTTCTACTGTACCCTTGAACCCCCTCCCATTACTGACAGGAGGGAATTCATAAGTAGGAACTAGGAAGGCCGCGACAGAAGGTTACTTACCAAGGCATGTCACTGCTCTTCGCGGCGCCTCCGTGCGCGCTGGCGTAGCCTCTCCGGGCCGCGGGACGGACAAACCGGGGTGTCTGTCGGGAAGCTGCTGCTCGTAGGGAGGAGCAGAGAGCGAATGCCCGGGTTCTGGAAGCCATGATGTATGCGGGGTGTGAAATATGTCTCTCAAAACTGTGTCAACACCGGACGGGTAGATGCAAGCCGCGGATGAGTCGGGGGATGGGTGTTATTAGTGAAGACACACTCTGGAAATGGTTGTATTCTAGTAGGAATTACGGAATTCAAAGTGAGGCAAGGATGGATGACGACGACGTCCCGTGAAATGATATTACCAGGAACCGAATGCTGTAGAACCAATGGGACAAGGAGGTTGGGGCTTCCAAATACTTCCTGCCAATTGCACCTGTTCTTGTCGTACGAGGGAGCTATGGTGGGGCTAAGCTCCTCAGATTGACCCAGGGGGCTACGTCATCAATTACCAGCGTCAAGCTGCATGTGGCTTAGCCGGGGCAGGAAGTATACTGTGCTCTTCTATTCTAAACAATGTCCGATGTACCGTGGTTAATGCTTATTTAAGGACAACTGTCAGATACAGGGGACATCAGTTGTGTTGTATTGGATCGCTAGTTGCGAACGCTTTCGCAACGCGTACTGATCTTTTACTACGGTATCAGGCAAAAGTTTTAAAACACTGTCATGTAGCTGTGGGCCGCGCTAGTAACCACACTACCTAAATTAGGTGTAGCTTTTACATGAGCTAGCACTCCATACAGGATAACAATTGCAACGCGTTTTCAACCCCGATAGAAGCCCGAATTGAAGCTTTTCTTTGCAAAATAACGCGTTTTTCTTTATCATTCGTTAATATGGAAGCTTCAACGCCCGTTATTTACTCTTTATATGTTGCGTATAGCTTCAAATGTTACTGATGAGAATCATAAGTAAGGGGGGTTACTAAGCATCTTGTCGAAATGCACTAATCCAAGGTTGGTTATTTCTAGGTGGGCCTCCTGACCCATATACCTAGCAGTGTTTTTAAACTTACCCATAATACCGTAGTAAGTAGTCTAGCCACGGAACATATAAGTTCCGATCAGAGGGAGCCTTTCCGTATATGGGGTACTAGTACACCCCCTGCTAGCTGACACATCCCCTCAACGCCTTGACGCAGTCACGGCGCTAACCGTTAACCGTTACACTCCATCACTTCCTAAAGTTACAGCTTTCCATTCCACCTCTCTTTCGGCGATTAAATCCTGTTAATTAACCAATCTTCCTTTAAAATTATTCGTAATGTATTCCTCCGTCGATCGGGAGCTTCCATATTACCTCAGCTAGCTCAAGCCTCGCCGGCTCTGATTCTAATGTACTGTTGTATCACGCTAAAAATTAACCAATCAAATGCCGTATTCCCGTAACGAGCCAGCGAGGCCTGAGAACAAGTTTCCCGAAACAGGGGTCCGTTCTCCGCATCGCCAGCAAAATCGTCGAATTTTCTCTTAATTCCTATCATTGATTCGAATAAAAGCAATCATTCAAATAAAAAATAATCGTCACGCAACCAATTTACTTCCGATAAGCATAACATTTTATATACGCGTCTAACAAAAGCTAATACACATACAGGAAATTTTTAATTTTTTTCGGGCTACAATTGCAGCCAATACGGCCAAGTTTAGGCCTGGGAAATGGACGCCCGCAACGCCTTCGTTTCTGCGACGCAACAACCACCGGTCGTACCATCGTGCACCGGGCTTCTTTAGTATATTCTGTATGGGGAAAGTCCGCATATTAATCTTTTCGGCCGTACGGGTTGTGGTTGTTGCGTCGCAGCTATAAGAAGATTAAGGTTAATTTAGTCCGGAACGTCCTCCTTGCTGCAACGCAACAACTACCGGCCACAACATTTTTCCATGGACCTTCCAAGGGTAACTCAGTATGGGAAAAGCCCGTATATCAATTTTTTCGGCCGTACGGGTTGTGGTTATTGCGTCGCAGCCATAAGAAGGTTGGGGTTAGCTAAATCCGGAACGCCCTTATGGCTGCGACGTAACAACCACAATTCGTACGGGCAAAAAAATAGCAGGACGGGCTTTTCCCATACTAAGTTATCCTTGGAAGGCCCATAGCAAAATGATGCACGCGGTAGTTGCGTTGTCGCAGCCATAAGAGCGTTCCGGATAGAAGGTTTACGGAGAACGAAAAATTTGACTTATTTCTTTAATATCTCCACCAAATTAGCCCCGACCAGGACGTTATATATACGGTTAAAAAGCTCTTTCAAAGTTATATATGGCAGTATTTTTTTTTCTTTTTTTCTATAGTTTTTGTTGTTGTTATATTAAGTAGTTTCCAAAGAAGATTTTGAAAATTTCGTATGGGAGTGCGGAAACGGAGCCAAAAAAAGGCAACTTGTTATCAGGCCCTATTTTGAGGTTTGGTTTTTTATGGGTCTTTTGTGGGTCGGTACTTAGAGCTACAGGTTTTGGGAAAGCCCTAGCCGTAACTGCGCCGCAGGTACAGCCACAACCTCAAAATAGGGTCTGATCTTGATAAGGTAACTTCTATAATACCCATTAATCCTAGCTGCTTTCTGAAATATCTGAAAGGTTTACGTAACAAGGCCTTTCTTAATCTATTAGCCAATTATAATGGCTATAAGCTTAACCAACTATTAAACCTAAGTCGTACAGTCTATGTTGGCAGTAGTATCGTAAAATTCTAAACAACAAAGTAACAATTACGTCTAGTAATAACAAATATAAATCTAAATAACTAAATTTTATTACAAGCTGGTACTAGCTAAATTATAAGAAATTACGAACATATATATTTCACTTCTAGCTTAAGGTATTTAAGCAGCTTATATCTTTAAGCCCCGTTAAGCTCTTTAATTCAATTACGTAATCCAAAACCTACGTCGAAAATGCGTCTCATATTTTCCGACCGTCTGTTAACATGCTAAGCCCGTTAGTTATAATACGATTTTTTTTTCTTTTCAAAATCTTTACACTTAAAAATTAATTTACTTGTTATATTTATTTGCTAAATAACTTCTTTTTTTACGTATTATTATTCTATTATCTAACCGTTATATTTGGTCGTATTGAAAAATAAAAATCTCGCAAACGTAATAACGCTTTAATTTTATCAAGAAAAATTAATCGGTTTAGTTTTAACATATCGTTTTATATGTTTTATTTACGCTACAAATCCGAGCAAAATGCTTACAAGGCGTATTTTAACTCCGGAAAATACTTTCGCGATATTAAGCATTGTAGTTTTTATAATTTGTTTAATTTCCATATTTCTAAATATTAACGGCTTCTGGACCAAAAAAAGCAATTAAAACGTAAAGAAAAACAAACGCGAAAAGCTTTTCGTTTTGCTGCAAACAAACTTAATCGTCTTCAGAAATTCAGTAAAGTTTTACGTCATCGTAAAATCGAAATACTACGTGAAGATATTCGAAGTATAAAGGCGATAGAAAAATTTAAACGTTTAGAAAAAACGCAACAGCAACTTAAAAGTAAGGCGGCCGTATCCGAGCAAACCGCCCCTTTTACTAATTAGTCTATTGTCGAAAGAACCGAATAAGCGTCGTTGAACGACATGGACTAAAATACCTTTAATTCTAATACCTCCGGCGTTACTGGTAAAAATTCTTTAAAAAGCGCTGAACGTTCGTAAAATCTTTCGCAATCTCCCAGGTATTTTCGGAATTAGAGTGATTCTTTTACTTAACTAGATATTAAGTAAATCCGTTTCCCTTTTATATGTCCAATATTTTTTCCGCCTTATAAACCAGTAGATTTTCCATCACTTTTTCGTTTTGTTTCGTATTGATTTTAATCGTATCTGCTGCTGATTTTCTTGTTTAAAAAAATATAACAGATTAAATGAAGCTTAACTTTTAATAGTAGCTTCAATATATAATTATTTTCTGTAATCTTTCAACGATTCTGTACGGGCTAATATATCTAAAGTCGAATTCTTCATTTAGCCGTTTAATTTAAATATTTTTAGTAGTTAAATAAACTATCTTTCTTTTCGAAAAAGTCAATCTTTTTAACTTTTCCATGTTAGAGTATTTGCTTATTTGATTACGTACGAATTCAAACTTTATACTTATTTCGCCTATAACTGCTTTAGTTATTCTCAAATAACGTTTATTTTAACGTTAACTAGTTTATCCTGTAAATTTTAGTAAAAATTTACTATGAAACCAAAATTAATACTTATTAGCATTATTTTAATATTTTCGTGATAGCTAACATTATAAGCTAACTGAGCAACTGGTAACATTTAAATCTAATCATTTTATTCGTAGTAAATATAATATCGTAAATATGTTTTTGGAGTTTAATTAATTGTTTCGTTTATCCGTTATAAATATATTTAAAGTTAATTTATAGAAGTTATTTTGCGTCGGTATTTAAATTATGAAATATTGTTCATACGCCGTATCGCCCCTAGGGCATGCGGTACTCCTACTGTGTATGTATATATTTCGCACGGTAAAACCAAGGGAGAGCCCAAGCTGAAAACTGGTGCGCTGCGGTTACGCTGCGCTACAAGAGCGCTATCGACACGTTCTCTACCGTCCCGTCTAAATTATAAAATAAGAAATAAGAAAATATCGTAAATCGATTAATAATTACGGAAACCTTATCGTAATATATTTTTGTAATTGGATTTTATAATAAAAGAAGTTTAGTAATAAAATCGAACGTAATTAAATTCTATAGTTGCTTCATAACTAGTAAGAGTTATAGTTCTCAGTGAAGTTTATGTCGCTGTATTTCTGCTTTGGCACAAATATTGTATTATCGTATTATTTTTTTATACTATAAATTTTATTTAAAAAAAGTAATATATCTGTTATAAAAGTTTTAAAGTTTTATAAACTCCTAGTTATTTATATACCGGGTATTTGTATATTTTCTGTATTTTGTTTTTTGTATCTTTTCAAGTACTTAAAGTTTGTTTATTCATTACTTATTTTTTTTTTTTTTTAGTTAATTAGCATTGATTTATTATATATATTAGTATATATGCAGTAATATTATTCGTATTATCGTAAGCCGTCGTTGTTGTAAATGTCCTTTAGATATAATATCGAAAATTACTTACTGCACCTTAACTTTAGATTCTTCCTAATTATGTCGTTTGCTAAGTACGTTTGCTCTGCCATTTTTTAATCTTTTATAGTAAACAATAACGTAATCGAATTCAGAAAGGTATTTTGCGTATCGTAATTGTTTTCTGACAGGTTTTCGTATTGTAAAGTATATAATATTTTTATAATCTGTATATACCTTAATTTGGTATGTATTACCTTTAAGATAATATTTGAATTTCTTAAAAGCGTTAACAATAGCTAGAAACTCCTTGTCGTAAATAGGATAATTTAATTCGGTTCCGTATAACTTATATAAATAAAAAGCAATAAGATAAAGGTTTCTTTAATCGTTTCGATATTCGATTACAGCTTATAAAGCGTAATCCGAAACGTCGGTTTTTAGCTTAACTGGTCGCTTTAGGTTGTATATAATCAATACTAGTTTATTAGAAAAGGAGTTTTTAATTTGTTAAAAAACTATCTTCTCCTTTAAAATCCACTTAAATTGTTTATATTCTTTAATAAGTTTCGTTAATAATATTGCTATTTCACTAAAATTGCGTATAAATCATTGGTAGTAATTAACGAATTCAAAAATACTTATATCTTCTTAATATTAATAGGCTATGCCCAATTATTAACTACTGAAAGTTTTTTAAAGTCTATGCGAATTCGTTTTAACGTAATAACGTATCTTAAAAATTCGATTTTCTATTTGTAAAACTGGCTTTTTTCGATATTAACTACAGGTTTAACGTTTTACAACCCCTATAAAACCTGGTAAACGTATATTTCGTACGTCTTTTCCGTTTTCGAGTAAATCAGGATGTCGTCGAGGTAGCATACGACAAAAATGTCTAAATATTTTCTTTCAACACAAAATCTATTATTCGTTAAAAGGTTGCCAGTACGTTCGTTAATTCTATAAAGATAACCAGGTATTTGTACAACCTATTTTTCGTCCTAAAGCTGTTTTTTATTCGTATATTTATTTAATTCGAATTAGGTTAACGTGCAATACAAGTACGCGCAACACTTTTTTAGCCATTTTAACTGCACATCTTTAATTGCCTATTTCTCAACAACCACAAAATAGAACGCCTTACGAAAGAAGCGAAAATGAACCTAGCTATTCAGGTTAAAAAACGAGAGCCAAAACTTAGTTACAGAAGGCTTGGTTTTATTTATGAAGTCTTATCTTTTACTTTAGCATACCGTTCTACTGGTAAACGCGCCCGAACCGATTTTACCCTTTCTTTGCAGAGATTGACGCCGACCGAAAAAAATTCGATTGTCGACCGAATCCTCGATCTAGATACGCGAGCGTTTCCTATCCGGCTTCAGCACGTTAAAGATATAGCCAATATATTGCTGGCCCAGCGCGTTACAAAACGCGTTAGAATTAATTAGGCGTCGAACTTTGTTAAACGGCAAAAAAAACTTAAAACGCGTTTAAATCGGAAGATCGGTTATTAACGGGTTTTATCCGAAAATTTAAAAACATTTTGTAAATAGTTCGAGCTTGTTCGAATTACAATCGCGAAATACAGCATCGCAAAAAAGAATATTTACAACTTCGACGAAACTAAATTTTTAATAAAGTTTTTTATAGTAATGGGTATAGCAATTACCAGTACGAAAAAACGTAAAAAACTTAAATAAACGCAATAAAAGAACAAAAAATAGGTTATAATTATTCAAACTGTTAATTCTTAAAATTAAGTTATGCTGTTATTTGTTATTATAATAAAAAAAACCCATTTTAAGTCCTAGTACCGTAATAATCTATTGCCAACAGCCGATTAAAAAATAACATTAAGTAATAATAGTTGGATAACAAATAAATCAGGTCTCGAATAAATCCAGCATTTTAATAAGCATATTTAGACGCATACAAAAAGTGCGAAATATTTCCTTATTCTTAACGGTTATCAAAGTTATTATTCGATAAAATTCGAAGACTATTGCGTTAATAATAAGATTATTACGCTTTATATATCCGCGTATTTTTCGTATCAGCTTTAACTTTTTAATATATCTTATTTTTTTAAAACGTATTTATTTGCGGTATATCGAAAACTTAATACGACATTATTATATTTACATTACCAAAAAAGATTTTCTTGCCAGCTTATACGACGCGTTCTAAGCTGCTATAATATCCAATAATATTAAATCTGAATTTATAAAAGCTGGTCTTGTTTTATTTGATCTTAATAACGTTTTTTCCGAAATAGAAGTTCTTCCAATTATGCCTACGCCGACCGTCTCTCCGTTAACTTCCGCCGGTTTTATTTCCCTCCCCCCCCCCGCGAAAACCCTTAAAAATATCCGTAAAGTAATAAAATAAGGACGATATTTGTAAAGGAAAATCGGAAATTATTAAGGTAATTCGCTAACAAGATTACTTTAATCGGTTAATCTTGTAACAAAAGATTATATATTACTGTTGCATAAAGCTGCTTTTTTTCGAAAAGAAAACGTCCAATTACGCGAAAAGAATTACATTTTAAACAAACGTCGAAAGATTAAAAACAAACTTTTTTAAAAAGGAGAAATACTTACTATACACAAAAGATAAGCTTTTTTTAGCCTAAAAAGAAGAGGGTAGTGAAAGAATACAGCTAACAGCAGCTGGAGGAGGTTGTTGTAAAAGGGTTA
Organism: Monosporascus sp. mg162; assembly: GCA_004155945.1. Lineage (NCBI taxonomy): Eukaryota > Fungi > Ascomycota > Sordariomycetes > Xylariales > Monosporascus > Monosporascus sp. mg162. Next base: position 94,453 of record QJNY01000198.1, read on the forward strand.
ATACCAAGGGACGGAAGTATGGCGTCTGCGGCAAGCCCGGACATAATGCGCGTATTTGTGAAGAAGTTGTAGATACGTCTAACGAAGAAGAATCCGATTGATTTGAATTAATGCGATGTGTTATTGTTGAGTTATTTGAATTTGTTGCTGCGGAGTGCCAAAAAGTGTTGCGTGTACTTGTGTGTTGCGCGTACTTGTATGGCACGTTATAGCTATTTCGAAAATCGATAACTATAAACTATTCTATTCCGTACAGACCATTCTTTATTTCAATAATCAATAATCACGACATTCTATCCTTAACCGTAATATAGTTAAATTGTCGATAATCTACCACTAATCGAAGCTTCCCTCCTTTCTTAAGTTCGAAAAATATAAAGTAGCCGGCTAATAACTTAAAACATTGTACTTATTCTTTGCAAAGCCTCCTTTTAAAATAATGGCAGAATATATATAACTCTACATAATTCAAAGTATATATCGGGTAAAAGGTAGTACTTTTGCTATCTTTTAGAACTATTTTATAATCCCATTTGTTATATTCTTATAATTTAATGTTAAGTTTTTCTCTAAATAACTTATTGTACTTGTAATATTATGAAAATACCTCAGCTATCTATTCGAGCGGCTTTTCGGGCGGTCGTTTTAAATCGTTATTTATCTGCTTAAATCTTAGTTTGAAATAGACGATAATACGTCGTTTTTTTCAGTTATATCTTTTTTCTTAGTATGTCGTATCTTTTAAGATAATTAAATTTCTGCTGTTTTTCTATGCCTGTATTTGTTGATCTTACTAATTGAATGTTAAAATTTTTCGTCGTTTTACCTAGCGTTAAAAAGTAAATCAAAATTTACTTTGCAAATTTTCTGATAGATAACCGGGTTATATTTTTCTAATTATAATAAACTCAAAATCAAGTCGTAATTCATTATAAAAATAATGTCGAAATTAATCATTTATTTTCGTCCTTCGGTAACGGTTTTAAAATAATTCATTTTACGTCAATTTTATTTATTGTTGCAATTAAATATTTAACCTTCGACAATTACGACCTTATTGAAGTGGAGTGGGGTGCAGGAATGGGTACAGCTATTGCTAGCTACTGTAGCTACTATTGCCAGCCACTGCAGGTACTATTGCAGCCACAGTTTCTACCTACTTCTATTTGCTTCACCGCTGGGCACCTCGGCAATCTACTCGGTTATGGCAGTAGGTCAGCGATGGTCTATAAATTGCTGCTGACCTGACAACTTTTGTATGCAGTTTCTTATAGCAATAAAAGGTTCCAGAAATAGTTAAAAAGTCCCATCATTTTTCCCAAGCATTGATCAAGATGTTCTGCGTATAGCAACTTCGATAAGCCCTGTCCTAATTCATTTGGCTGCCAAGGAAAGAATACTGGCTCTTGTTAGCTGCCGACGGACCTCGATCTTCCAGGGAGGTTTTTCTTAATTGATTTGTATGCAGAATTTTCTTAATTGGTTGCTTCCAGGATTTTTTATTATCTTTCTTTTCGATTCGTTTCTTGTTCGAGGATAGGTTCTAAGGTCCAAATGGTTGTTTTTATCTTTTTAAGCATTCTGATCGGGACGATTCTGACAGCTTCCCATACATTTTTCTGTTAGAAAAGTTTACAGCTACCTCGCCGCAATAATTAACCACGATAGCTACGTTAGCTACAGCTATTTGATCTTTAGCTAGTTATTGCCTCGCCGTTAACAACAGCCCATTTCAGTCAGTTTTTTATTAGTAACGTCGTCCAGAATGGGTTGATTTCGTCCTGATTAGGACAGTTCCGATAGTTCTGCATACGATTTTCTGTACAGATACGTCTTTTCAATCCGCTGTTGGCCATGGCTAGCGACAGCCTAGCTAGCAAGGCATCGCCGTCAACGCCGCCATCAGAAATTCGTCAACAATTGCAGACAGCCAGCTTCCATTAGCTGCATCGCCGGGATCAGTCATTTTCCTGTTGATTGGGTCGAATTAGACAAGTTCGCACACATTCTTTGCCGAGACCTACAGTTGAGTCGACGGGACTGGTTATCTTGTCGTCGATCAGGTCATTTCAGATAGTTCTACATACAATTCCTTAGCCGATACGTCTATTCCTTCTATTCGAAGTGGCAGCTAGCCCGTAGCCACCGACAGTCACGCCAGCCACCGAGAATCGTCGAGAACCTTTGCTTCCAATTATCGATTTCTAAACCCGATCATCAACTTACCACTTTTGAAAATACAAACCGAGCGACACATAGCAAAGCAGAAGATAGTTTTGATCCGAGGATTGCATACAACTTTGGATAAGATTTGGGAGTCCTGAAATTGGTACCCGCTACGGTAGTCTGGTAAACGGTAGCGTACATATCTTCCGGCTGCATATAATTTTGATTAAATTTGGACATAATTTAGACCTAAATAAAATAGAAAAATTAAGTAACGGTCAGAAAAAAACGTAGGTTAAAAAGGACAAGTATTAATTAATTAGTTTTATATGGATTCGAAGGTCAGGAATACCAAAATATCTCATATGTTACCGGCCCATGGTAAGCGAAGCTCCAAAAGCTCCAAAAGCTCCAAAAAGTCCTAGGGACGCCCGAGTTAAGAGAAGTAAGTAAGGTTTAGGGAAGTCCGGGCTAGGAAGGTCCCTTTAGGGACCGATTTTATGGATTTGTATGGGGATTTGCATGGCAAGGGATAATGCAAGGCACCCCGATTTTTTTTTCTGTCTCCCCAAGCCTGGGATTGTTTTTGTTATTTTGCAGCGTCGTCAGGAACCTTCCGCTGCAAAAAGGGAGGATTAAAGTAAAATGGGGTGCAAAAATAAGTGCAGCTATTGCTGCAGCAGCCACTGCAGCAGCTATTGCTAGCTACTGCAGCTGCTATTGCCAGCCACTGCAGGTACTATTACAGCCACAGTTTCTACCTACTTCCATTTGCTTCACTGCTGGGCACCTCGGCAATCTACTCGGTTATGGCAGTAGGTCAGCGATGGTCTATAAATTGCTGCTAACCTAACAACTTTTGTATGCAGTTTCTTATAGCAACAAAAGGCTCCAAAGATAGTTAAGAAGTCCCATCATTTTTCCCAAACACTGATCAAGATGTTCTGCGTATAGCAACTTCGATGAGCCCTGTTCCAATTCATTATAAAGATTTTTCTTATTAAATTGGAACAGGGAAACTCAGTTCCGATCAGAGCATCATTGATAAAGCGGGTCACGATAAAATAGCCGAGTGCAGCGGTAATAAAGGCAAACGAAAACACTGTATTTGGGTCCGTGTTGAAACAGACATTAGAATAGACATAGATGTGTATTGTAAGTAACTAATGAACGATGATGATCGATGATGAACATGTCTCGGAGTTGCGCTCGGCGAAAGAGCTTCTAGAAATACATATGTGGAGCTGACTAACGGATTAGCCAAGCTATGCCCCCTGGCCCGGCACCTTGTACCATTTTAACCCTTTTTTTTCGAGATGAGATTATCTTTAATCCATCTTGAGAAATAAATAAAAACATAACGCAACCAATTCCTAACGCCATAAATTATATATGAAACCTATTAATTAATCTCATTAACGTTTACGCAGCTTATCCTTTATTATCTTTAATTTAGGATTCCGTTTTCGACGTTTGGCCAAATCCTTTCGCTGCTTAGCCCTTTTCTGCTCCTTCTGAACCTTATCCTTTGGTTTTTCTATACTAATCAGAAATTTGTACCTAGTCCAGCCTGGCCATCCTTAAAGGAAGTATGGTTCAAATTTTTGCCTTACATCTTCGAATATATCTCCTACCTATTTATACGGCGTAACATATTAACCTTGTACCATGGCCATTGTTCGCTAATTACTAACCTTCGGTCGAAGTTTGTATTTTATTTCGAATAATAATCTTATAAGTATTAAATTAGGACGTATAGCTTTAAATACCGATAGGCCAGTTTAAATTAATAAGAGAAAGGTTATTAATATCAGAAATAGTTATGCGAATAATTAACGAAATTAATTAAGACGTTACTTTAATTGGCATTATTTACTATGGAATAATCGGGCAAATTAATTAAAGTTTAATTTATCGTTATCTTTTTCAGTTAATAAAAACGGAAAGATTTTAGGCCATTTTTCCACGTTTTTTTTCAGTATTTTCCGCTTTTAGTTTTAGACCCAGGAATGCTTTAATTATGTCGGTAATGCTGTTCTTTATTCGATATTCGCCAAATCTTGTCCCGTCGGTTATAATTCTATTTCCTTATTTTTTTTTTTTTTGGTTACGGGCAATCACATAAAAGATATAAATAATTTACAATCTGCAAGTATAATATTTAATTTAGGTAAGCAGTTTAACGATTACTATACGAGCAGGCGGATTATTAAATCTTGATTTTTTCCACGTTTTTCGGTACAGCTGGAATAATAACTAAATACGATTTTCGGTGGCATAAATATCGAATATTAATAACAAACGCTTTAATCGGTTATATAACATATTAATTTAATACTTTATTAAACCTTTATTTATTGAAACTTTAATTTAAACGACAAGTTATATATATTTCGAGTTATTAATACTGATTACTTTCTAAATTTTATTAAAGATTAGTTTAAACTTATTATATAAAATTACTTATCCAGTTTTTGGGATAACGGCGATAATTTTTAAAGGTACATCTTAAGCGATTATTTGGATAAAAGCAGTAACATTTTCGGAACATAAATAAGTTTTGTTTTGAACGATTATAAGGGTTTGTTATAAATATCCAGTTATTTCGTTATATTATGGTTCTGTTAACTAGTATAATAACGGATTAATATTTTTCTATAAACGTTAATTATTAACGTCCTTTAAGTATATAGGAATAAGCCGATCAAAACGAATTTAAAGCGTAACTCTTTTTACGGGATAAAGGGTGAAATTATTATTATGCATCTTTTTAAGGAATTATACTATGTTATCTTTTTCCTATACGGGTATATTAGCCGATTATGTAAACTTTTTAAAATCTGAAATATTCAACTTTTTATATTTTTCGTCCTTATTTTACATAATACGCTTTTTAAATTACGACATAATAACTGGAAATATATTAATTAATATGCTTAAATATAATATCAAGTAATTTGGGGACAATAATAGTAATTGGGGATAATGTGTAATATGTATATATAGGTGTATTAATATAGTATAAATGCTTTGCAGGTATTAAGGTATAGTTGTTATATAAATACAGGAATTCGCCAAAATCTGCCAGTAACTTATACGTTTAATTAATTAAATATATTTTGGGCCCATATACCGAATTTTTGCAGATAAAACGTATACGCCGAAAAATTCCCAGAAAATTTTATCCGAAGTTATATAGAAAGGTGCCGGCGTTATCGTTTTCTTTAATTAGGTATGTATATTCGTTTTTCGTACCTACATTTCTTTTGCAACTTTTTTGCAACATTACTCCAACTTTTCCTTTTAAATTCAACACATATTTAAATATATACATAATCATCTTTATTGCATTAATTAATACTATTATAAATTTTCGTTAATTATTAAATTTACGTAATCTCCAAGGTTTTCGCGGAAGTATAAGCCCGGGTAATTTTATTCATACTATAAGAAAACCGTCCATTAAGAAAAAGTTTGGTTCAGGTAATAAATTTTTAAATTTTGGTATTAAGAAGTTTATCGATCCTAGAGTTAAGGTAAATATTAATAAATTAAACTGAATCTTTAATTATCGTCGTAGAATTTTGGCGGTATTAAATTTGTCCATATTTTCTAGGTTATTAACCCGTCGTATCGATAAGCTGCTAGGCAGTATTCGGGATTTAGAATTTTTATACAATCCTAATAACGTTCGCAAATTACAGAATTTAAGATATCGTTAAATACCCATTTTTAACCTTATTTTTACCTTCCAGTACAAATTCCGTAACATAAATCTTAATTAAGATACTTTATTACCAAAAATATCAGTTATAGATAATCCGCTACTTTCAAAACCTTAGCCGATTCGATATATACTTTTATTAACAAAGGTAACTGAAATACTTCCAAAGCCTAATCCAATCCTTAATATCGTTAAACAAACAATCGGTGGTCGGCGATCAGTAACGCCTATACCTATTCCCATTAACCTGCCGATACCCAGTAGCAGTTTTATCGCCAGATTTTCATCAACGGTTTCGACAATCCCAATACATCCGGCAAATTCTCAGGTTACTAATCGGGTCCTTAGGCCATATATTAATATCGGAACGTTACGTTTTCGCCGTATTTATCTCGATAATAATCAGAACGTAGCTAAATTTTAGAATAACAATAGCGTTATATATTATATCACTTTTAAACATATCGAAATAAGTATTTAAGCTTTTTCGTAATATCGTTAATGAAATCCGCTAATTAGTATAAATACTCGGGGTATATCGATTAACGTTATCGGTAATCCAGCTACTGGTCGGTACTTGCAATAGCAAATTAAAGGTAAAAACTTCTAAGCGGCCGTAAATACTTAGTTTAATATAATTAGGTACTTTTAATTAATGGAAAACTTGATAACTTATTTAGTATACGTCGAAATTTATCGGGCCAATCCTTTAGGTTATTTTATAATTACTTTTGCTAAAAATCTTAAATACATTATTAGTTTGTTTATTTAGGTATTCGGTATATTTAACTTAGTGCTTTATAAGCTTTACGCAAAACGATATATAATATCGGAACATTTTAACTAATGCGGAATATACCCATTTTTTAAATGCTGGTTAATTTTTAGCTTTTTTAACGGAACTTGTAATAACTATATCGGATTTATCGAAAGGCATAATTATATTTTCCGGGACGAACGATTTAAGGCATTTAAGGTTACCTTTTTATGATTATTACGAATTAAAAAAAACATTCGTATAAAAACTTATTTTATTATTAACATATTCGATAAAGATTAATTTCGAAACAAAGTAAAAAAACATAATATTAATTCCCGGTTTTAGGCGAATATATCCGGACGCATTAAGTATAAATAAAGTATAATAGTTGTCGTATAAGGTATCGGTAAACGGGATAATAAAGAAATTTAAAAGAACTTATAAAAGCTTAAAAAAAGCTTAAAGGAATTTAATGAAATTATTGTATTTTAATTTTTTACAATTAATCGCGTTGATTTTTTCCGTTTTCTTAATCGTATCGTTTTTATTGAATCGTTATTGTCCATAACCGCATAACCTTTAAGTCGGCCACTTAATATTTACACCTTAATATTTATTTTTACAAGTTTTAAAGTTTTAAACTGTTAATTTTTAAATAGTTCGATATTCGTAATATCCGAAATGTTTAATATCGTTTCGTCGGGTTAATCAAAAAGTAATTTCGTTTAATCGTCTTTTTTTAAGTTAATCGGTTCTTAATATCCTTTTTCATTTTTTACAAATTACTTTAATTTATTAACAAGAAAAATACTTTATAATTTCGTTTTATTAATTCTTTTTCAAATAATAAATACTTAAACTAATAATATTACTAATTAAATACGGGTTAGTTTAACGGTATTTTAACTTTATATTTCTAAATATATTTATATATCATAACGTATTATATAATAATATTAAGTCGTTTATTTTTAAAGATTTATTTTTTATATTGTTTTTGTCCTTTTTATTTATTAATTTAGTTACTTTACGGCGTTATTTAGCAATTACCTTAGTAATCTTAGTTACATTTTTGGCTTTTCTTTTTAAAAGCCGAATCTTTTACGTAATTAATTTTTTTTTCGGGATATCTAGGTTTTAAGTTATAATTTTCCATGTCAGCAGGATTATTTCGATCGGTAAAAGCGCTTTCTGTCCGTACAGCAGTTTATAAGGGCTAAGGCCCTAACTTTTCATAATGGTATTGTCGGCGAAGACCATCTTAAGCAAAAGCTTAACCTATCCTTTACCAGTTCCATTTGTTGCTTTTATTAAGGCTTTAGCAATCAGTACGTATTCTTTTTCGACCAGGCTTTGTTATTAGGCTGTATACACGGTACTAACTTTCTTTTTAATCTTTAATACGTCGCAGGCTTTAATAATTTCGCCCTTATTCTTTAAATTTCCGTTAATTTTGATTTTAATCGGGACATTATGTCGATAAAAAAACGTACTTATTCAAAAACTTCTTAATCGCTGTTAACGTAACTAATTGTAAAATTTTAACTTTTAAATAATCGGATAATTCGTACTTAACTTCGACCGTAACTTTGCAACTATCGTTATTAGGCATAAACTAAACATTAATCATTTAGATAATAGCTATATTAATCGGCTGCGAAAATCCGTGGTTTTTTTCGAAGCGTCGATCGGCTGCTTTTTAACATTTAACATACGCAAGCATTACTTTCCGAACATAACTAAATATGCTACGTTAATAATATAAAGCTATTATGCGATAATAAGTCGAATTTCGTCCTTTATAGCTATAATCCTTATAATATTGCTTAATTACTGCAAATCGCTTTTGTTCGGTATTAACTTTTCGCCGACTGCCGTATTTCTTATTTACCTTGCGCCAAAAAATACCGTCCTAAATAAAATAATTTAACGTTTCGGATTTAAAAGTATTTTTTTTCTTTAAAATATTATCGAACCGATTAAGGAAATTTAATGTCGTTAGGAACCTTACGTACTTTTGTAACTTTTTAAACTAGTTTTTAATAAAAGGTCTTTATCGCCGATCCGTATTAATAAATATAAAAGCTATATTAATTAAAATAAAGTTAAGCCGAATAATATTAAACTAGATATTAATAAAATTATCGATTTTTTTCTTTTATTAATCGTTTAACGCGTTAAAGGTTTTAGGTAACTTTCGGAACAAACCGTCCGTTATTATATTTTTTTTGCTGGGGATATATTTAATTTCGAAATCGAATATTTTTATTTAAGCGATTTAACGAATAATTATAATATTAAGTAAAAAGTTTAAGAAATTATTAATTTAAGTTATTAACATTTTAACATTAATCTTTAATACGAAACGGATTTTATAAATGTAATTCCGGAATTCTTTTAAGATTTTAAAAATAGTTCGATATTTTAGTTTTTAACGTCGTAATTTAGCTTAATATTTTTCCAGGTATTATTTTTAAAGCGTGCGAAATGCTTTATTTTATTAATTAATTAGCCGAAAATATCTTTAAAGTCTTTTTTGTTTGCGTTTATTCTTATAATAATTTTTCCGGTATTAAGGTTATAATTTAAGGTAATTAAAGTCGGAGTAGTAATAATCGTTTTTTTAATATTTTTTATTACGTAATTTTAATCGGAGCCTTAAATAAAAGGTTAATTTTTCCGGAATAAGCGTATAAAAAGCTTTATTTTAATAGCGAAGTACGTAATAAATATTCGATAATAAACGACAATACTTAGGAAAGCTTTGATTTCCGAAACGTTTTTATATAATTAAACTTTTAAGATTTTCTTTATTTTAGTTATATTTAGTCGCCGCTTATTCGTTCCGTAAAAAAATCCGATTATAACGGTTATTTCTTAATACTATTAAAACTTTTTTATATTAATCGTTACATTAGCAAGTTCGCAGTTAAAAAAGGTTTTATTTATATTAACGATATGCTTATAAACGAATCGCCGAATTCCTAAAAAAATCTCCTTATCGTTATATCTTATCTTTAAGCCTTTAACCTTAACGTTATCGACGAATAACCGGGCGATATCAAGTATCAAATTATTTAAAATTCTCCTAATTATACGGCAGAAATAAGCTATAAAGTTAGTAAACCCTTAAGGTATAATAATATACCTTAAAAATTCTAACGGTATTGCGAAAGTAGTAAAATTTTTGCTGGCTGAGATTAAAATAATTTGATCGTAACTTAAGAAAAAGTTTATTAAGGTAATTAAAAAATATATAGCAAAATCCGTAGAAAATTCGTCGCAGTTATCCGGCATAAAGGTATTTCGCAAAGTAACAGCATTTTAATTTGGTCGCTGAATTAATTAATTGGAAGTTATTATCTTTTTTTTCGATTAAGAACCAAATATTCCTGTATGCAGTATAAAACTATCCGAGAATATTTTGCTGGATACGTATTTTCAATATTTCGATCAGCTTATCCTTAATGCTCGCCGGCATTATTATGCCCTTGGTTTACCATATTTTATAAAGGATCGTTCAAATCTTATAATTTAATGCGACGTTTGATTTGATTTTGCTATATTTTTTCAAATTCCAGGTTAAAGCAACTTTTTTGCGAAAGAATATTTCCTTAAAAAAGGTTTTCTTTATGCGGATAAACTTGTTTCTTAATTAATTAAGAACTTCGTCGGCGCGTTTTTTAATAAGTTGAGTTTTTCGGGGCATGGTAGTAAATTTAGGGAACAAAGCAGCCAAAAGTGTACCAAATTTATCGGGTTTTTCGTTATCCTAATTAATAACTTGCTGGGCTTTTTCGAGTTCTTTAGCCTTTTAATTCGGGTTTTTAGGGGGTATTAATTTATTAAAGGGTGCATCGTTAACAAGAATTACTTTTTTTTATTTGGGTTTATATATCGTATTAATCTGGACAGTTCGATTATTGTTAATCTTTTGTTATATTTCGTTTTATAGTATTTTATATAAGGTGTATGCCAGTTCTTTGTTGCTAAATTGGCCTAAAATCTTATTTCCGGGTTCAAATTTATTATTAATAGCTTTTTAAATAATTTTCGCGTTTTAATTAATGCAGATATTATAAACGAAAAAAATATAGGGGTTTGTAGCTTGCTTATTTATCTTTTCGTTCGTAATCCTGTTTTCGCCAGTAAAGCGGTTTATTATTTTACCGGCTGCTTTTTTTCAGGCTTTTCGTTAGTACGAATATTGCGCGTAATTCGTTTTGCAAGAATTAAAGAGATAATGATCTTTAACGGGCCAAACTTTAGGGTTCCTTTTATTACGTCCGGGTTTATATTAAGCGTTATTTTCGATTTGGCTATGAAGTTAAGTCCAAGGATTAATAGCTGCGTAGCGTAATGGTTATTGACGACAAATAAAAGAATAGTGATTAATCGGCTAGTTAGCCAGCCGGGAGCTTCGATTATATTTTCGAATGGAGTTCTTTTTTGGGAATTAAAGCCCAGGAACGATACGCGGGTTTGTCGCATGGTTAGTCCATGTCGTTTAACGTACGACGTAATTATAACGCTCGATTTAGCTCTAGTATCGATAATTTTATTAATTAGGTTTTTGCCATTTTTGTAGCCTACTTTGACTGCCAGTCTGAATAAGGGGGTGATGTATTCAGCTGGATTGCATTGTTGGATCGACAGAACTTTAGTTTTTTTCTGGCTTTTTACTTTATAACCGATATTCATAATAAAGAATCCTAGTAGGTCTTTTTGTTTCTGGGATTTTTGATTTTCGTACTTCGGCCTCGGTTATCTTGATCGTTTCCTTGATTTTGCGACTAAGTGCCTTTAAAGTCTTAGCGGCTAGGAAATTCTTGAAAGCTTTTCCGAAGTTTGGGTAAATTTCGATCAATTCGGACCAAGTAATTTCAAACTTCCTCTTGGAGTTTTCCCGGATCTTTTTCTTTCAGAATTTGACTATATGCTCATCGATTAGGCCTTTATGGGTAAGGGTGTCATCCGTTTGGGTAGCATCGTTTGTCTAAGGGGTACTGGCATCTGTCTAAAGGGTGTTGTCTGTTTAAGGAGTACTGGCATTTGTTTAGGGGGTGTTGTCTGTCTGAGCGCCGACTTCCATATTGTGGAACGATGGCCTCTCGTATATTAATTCGTCGTTATTAGTCTCGTACTCGGTTTTGTTCCTTTTTACGCTTTCAGATTCTTCTTCTTTATTTTTGGAACGCTTAATTATTATGACGCTAGTAAACACAGTCAGCTGATCAGAGTCGTCGATTTCCAGGGTTCTGGTTTCCTCCAGATGCCGGGTACCTTTGCTTTCGATAGGGTTATTCCATAGCCATTTACGTAACGGTACCTTTTTATAAAATAGCTTTCCGTTATGATCGACGAAATGGGTCATGTTAATTTCGGTTATCCTGTTTTGATTAATATCGGGCTTCTGTCAATTTGGCTTTAGGATTGTAATATACTTTTAATGTTTAGCTGGATTATTAGTATCCGGGTCGGGGTTAATTAATTAACTGTTTGCGCCTTTAAAGATATCGTTTCGCCGATTAAAGTACCGTATCTTTTTTTTTAAATCGGGTAAAAAAAACCTGGCGAATAATAGATCTATTTTAAGATCTTTTTTTAAATTAGAATTTACTATTCGATCGCTTAATTTTTTAAAATTTATAAGAATTAAATTATGTTTAATGTTGCTTTATTTTTCGGAGATTTAAGGAAAATGGTATATTGATCGTCGGTAAGTAAAACCAGTTTTACAATTTCTATATTAACAAATAAACAGCATTTTTGTATATTATATCCTGGCTTTAAGTAAAACTAATAAGTATTTTAATTAAGGTTATTAAAGCGTTTACTTTAACCTTAATAACTTTTACGGTAACCTTTTCGATTTCGGTATTTATTTCGTTTACGGTAACGTCCCACACAAGCTTACCGGCCACACAAGCTTACCGGCCACTTTTTGGCACCTTCCAACAATCAACCCAAATAACTCAACCATAACACATTAGATCAAGCCCAATTAATCGAATACTTCTTTCCTAACTGTATCTACAGCTTCTTTTTACGTATGTACATTATATTAAGGCTTGTTACGGACGTTATATTGCCATTTCTTATACCTAAGCCGACTGTAACCGATTAATTTCAGTAGTTATTAACAGCAATTCTTTGCTATAACCTTTTTGTTAATTAAAAGAACTTGTTTATCTTATATAGTAAGTATTTGTCTTTTTAGGAAACGTTTGTTTTAATTATTTACTGACGTAAAGATCGAATTATTGCGAACCAAGTCCGATACGCCCTGCTATACGCCCTGCCACACCCCCTACTACGCGCCCTGCTACGCGCTCTGCCATACGCCCCGCTATATACTAACGGGCCCTACGAAACGCCCCGCAACGCGCATTTCAACACGCTTTCTAATACGTTTCCCGACGTATATATCTAACGTATTAAAGCCGGACAAGAAATGCTCGCGTATATGGGTTAAAGATTCGGTCGAGAATAGTTATCTAATCGGTCGGCTTTGGGTCGTACGAATTGGGAGTAATATTAGCTTAAACGCGTTGCAGGCTAATCGGTTGCGGGCAGGTTAAGAGGAAGAAATGGCAACATGGCGTCCGCAACAAGCTTTGATATAATACGTGCACTTGTTGAAAAGCTGTAGATACAGTTAGGAAAGAAGTATTCGATTAATTGGGCTTGATTTGATGAGTTGTGGTTAAGTTATTTGGGTTGATTGTTGGAAGGTGCCAAAAAGTGGCCGGTGAGCTTGTGTGGGACGTTAAAGGCTTAGTCGAGTATAATTATCCGGCTGGAAATTAATTGCATTAATCGTCGGGTTAGTACCATAGTTATATGCTTAAAATGCCTTTTATTTTGGCGGAACGTAATATTGTAATATCCGGGTTGCTTTTCGATTACGTATTTTTTTTGGGAAAGTTTTTAAGTTTTGGATTTATCGGACTTTTACGATTTTTAGGTTTTATAACGTATTTGTAATTTTTGATATTTGATTAATATGGTTAAATGTTTTGGTTACGTTTAAAAGCTTTTTAGTCGTTATTATTTAGATTATTAAAGCGCGTAAAACCGTTTCTTTTTTTTTCTTTAATTAATATCGAAACGAATATTTCCTTATTATTGCTTACGTTTTTTATATTTAAGGAATCCTGCTTTATTTAAGGCCTAGTTTTTGATTAATGTTAAAGTATTATCGTAGTTAGTTACGTATAAGTTTTTTAGTTTTATAGACGAATTATTAAAAATCCTTCGAAATAGTTAACGGATAACCTTTTTAGTAAGTTTTTAATATATTTGATTTTAGTAATTATTTTATATTTTTTGCTTAGCTTTTTCCAGAATATCTTTTACTTTAGTAGTATATTTTAAATAATATTTATAAACATAATTAAAAATATCGCGTTAAGCTTGTTTCGTTAAAGTTTTTAATCGATTTTTAACGGTTCGAATTTGTTTTAAGTTTTGCAGCTTAAAGGTTTTTAAGATACGTTTAAACGTTTCGTTTTATTAGGTTATATTATCGAATATAACTTTGATCCGGTTTTTTATAAAAAGCCTATTAATTTAATAAGGTAATTCGGCGATTATTTTAAATTCCTTAAACTTATATTTCGTAAATAGTTTGTTAATTCTTTTAAGCTAATCGGTAATTTTAATTTTTAAAAAGCGAAAGTCCGAAAAGGTCGATAAATCCGGGAAAATTATTAAAAACGAAAGCTTACTTATAATATTAGCAGGGAAACCGTAATTAAATTAATTAATAAGTTTAAAGGATATAACGTTCGATATAAATATTTCCAATTTTATGGATAACTTTAAGTTCTAGGTTAATGTAATTTTTCGTTTTTACGATATATTAATAACAATTTTAGGGTTTACTTAGGTAATCGTATTTTTGGTTTGTTTTAAGGATTTAATCGAATTGTTAATACTTTGAGATTTAGTTTCGTTAAGTTTATTATCGTAAGGGTTTTTTGTTAATCGGTATTAGGCGGTTATATTTAAAGTTGGATTTTAATTTTTCGTAAAGTTAAAGAAGTTCGGTGTTGGTCATAATTCGTATTATAAATAAACTTAAATATTAATTTTAAAAAGTTTCGATAAGTTTTTAAAAAACCTGTTAAAATTTATTTTAAATTAATTAATGCTATTAATTTTTAAATTACTTAAATTTTAAAATGTTACTTTAAGCGGAATATATTTAAATATAAAGTAAATAATTATTCGCGATAATTGTTTTAATTATATTTTTTCTTTTTTTCGAACTTAAAAAGTAAACGACTTTTTCCTTTTATTATCCGTTCGAACAATTTTATTTTAATTATTGCTGTATTATTAGTTATTTAATTGCACTTTTTCCAATTTGTTAATTAATATCTTTACTGTTAACTTGAACGTTATAATATTTAAATTTAATAAAAAAAGTAAATCCTAAATAATACCGCTTAATAATAATTAGATAAAATATTATCCGATTAGCGTTAAAAAGGTTTAAAATATATTTTATAACTTTTTTTTTTTAATTTCTGCATTATATTAAAGGACGTTATTCTTTTTTCGATATTTTCTTTTTATATGTAAAATAAATAGTTTTATAGTTTTATTCCTTTTTCTGTTCGTATTTGTTATTTTATTTATATCGTTAATCTTATCGTCGTTATACTTGTTTTAATTAATCCAAATCCTAATAACTACGTCGCCAGCGACGTAATTTTAGCTTTTTTAATCCTTATTAATCAAATTTTTAATTTTATCTTGCTGTGTAATTTTCCTATTAATACGTATGATATCTTAAATTGCGTAATCGGTCCAAAATTTAGGTGATTAATTTATACTTTCAAGCTAATTATTTATGCGTGTTTGTACTTTTTTACCGTCGTCCGAATAAAGCTGTTTTCGTAATAAGGCCTTAGTTTAATAGCTCTCTTTTATTAATTGTATAAAAGGTTACGTTTTTGTTATAATTGCGGTCGTTAATTGTATGCCGCTTAAGTTATCGTATCCGTAACTATTGTCGTAGTTGTATTCGAGTTTAAATACATTTAATTAAAACCTCGTTCTTTCCATTCCTTCCGACTTGTTAATCGGAGATTAAGGTCCGTCGGCAGCTAACAAGAGCCAGTATCCTTTTCTTGGCAGCCAAATGAATTGGGATAAGGAGATTCAGTTCCGATTAAAGTATTATTGGTAGAGCGGGTTACGATAGAATAGCCGAGTGCAGCGGTAGTGAAGGCAAACGAAAACACTGTATTTGGGTCCGTGTTAAAACAGACATTAGAATAGATATGGATGTGTGTTATGAGTAACTGATGAACGATGATGATCGATGATGAATATGTCTCGGAGTTGCGCTCGGCGAAAGAGCTCCTAGAAATACACATATGGAGCTGACTAACGGATCAGCCAAGCCATGCCCTTTGGCCCGGCACCCTACACCATTTCATTATCCCTCTATAATAGCTATAATTTGTTTACTATTTTTAGAGCGATATAATTTCCCTTTATTACCTCGTAATCTATAAATACAGTATATCGCTTATTTTTAATTCGTATTTATATCTCAATTAACTATCTTTCTATTATTCTTATTATATTTAATGTTTTTTAAGATACTATTATCTACTCCTGTTTCTTCTACCAAGTTAGAGCTCTTTTATACATAAGTTTAATTTTTAGGCTATTTTCAAAATTATTTTTTTTCCGAATTCTTTATTCTCGTTTTGGGTCTCTTTTAACTACTATTCTTGCCGTTCCAGTATAAATATTAAGTACTTAACTCAAATTTGAAATATTTCCCGGATAATATACTTAAATTCCGGAATTTTCCAGCTTTCGTCTAAAAAGTAACGAATTTTCTCCTTGATAACTAATCGTTCCGCCAAATCCTCTGTAAAGACCAGCTAAAGTAGTAAGTCTATAATTATTTTCTAGCAGTATTTTTTCTTAATTTTTTAAATTAACTCCTTCTATATTTAACAATCGCACTATTTATAATAGGACTAAAGTTCTCCTGTAGGGCAATACTTTCCTTTTAGCCAACTTCGTATTATTGCTAACTCGTCGATTTCTTCTAAAGTTATTATCTCCCGCAAATATCGGTACAATTTCTAATCTTTAACATCCCTTCCAGTTCGATTACGGGAATTAACACCTTACCGTCATATACGCGTACTCCGTTACGCGATATACTCTTTCTTATTTTATATATTTCGCACTACGATCATCTAAAACTAACAGCGTAAAATTTTCTATATCGATCGAGCTATTGAAGTGGAGTGGGGTGCAGGAATGGGTATAGCTGCTGGTTGCAGCTGCTATTGCCAGCTACTGTAGCTGCTATTGCAGGCCACTGCAGGTACTATTGCAGCCACAGTTTCTACCTACTTTCATTTGCTTCACCGCTGAGTACCTCGGCAATCTACTCGGCTATGGCAGTAGGTCAGCGATGGTCTATAAATTGCTGCTGACCTGACAACTCTTGTATGCAGTTTCATATAGCATCAAGGCTCCAGAGATAGCTAAGAAGCTCATTATTCCTTCCAAGCACTGATCAAGATGTTCTGCGTACAGCAACTTCGATGAGCCCTGTTCCAATTCACTATTCTAAGTATAAATTTTCGTTCTATCCTTAATATTTCCTTAACTATACGTCAAGCGCGAACTAATTATTCTTCTGTTATCGTTTTTACTATATATGAGAAAAAAGCTTATCGTCGCTTAGCTTTTTCCATTTTTCGTACTCCTATAACCACTAAATAACAATAAATCCAGTAAACCTAATCTTCTATACTCATACCTACAATAACCTTTTAACCTCGTTTATCCCTTGTTATATTTCACGCAAAAAATTATAATTATCTTTAACGCGAATTATCTTAATCGTTTTCTTATCATCGGCTTTCTTTTTATGCTAACTTTCGAAAACTAGCATCTACTATTAAATTTTTTTTTGGGGGGATTTTTGCATCGTTATATAACATATCCGGGTTTTTCGTAATTATAGTAAGCAATTAATCCTTTATTCTTTAACTAAATGACCTCCAATTCTATAAATTCTCGCTAAGTCCCATAAAAAGTAAAAAAAGCGGTATGTTTCCGAGCTTAATTAGCTTTTCAAAACTTGGACCGTAAGACAAACTATTCTCGTCGTTCCTGTCGTCGTTTAAACTATTGGTTATCGATTTTTACAGCCTCAGCAATATATTTATCGAATAAAGTAAATCGTTCGGTTTTAATAATCTCATCCTTAGCGTTTTTCTTTAACCCTTTATAAAAAACGTCGATCAAGGTATCGTCCTCGTTATCCACCTATCCGGCTTTAACTATAAAGTTCTTAAACTTAATTCCGTATTTAAAAGCTAGCCTCTTCTGCTTTAGCTGTAAAAAATCCTACGCGGCTTTCCGCTTCGCGTTCAAATTGTCGAAATTATCCCTAAATTTTCCTTTGAAATTAACATAACTCGAAAGATTTTTTTAATAAGCGTTTCATAATTATCTTCCGTTTTTCTAAATAATTTCGCATTATAAATTTAAACTAATCTAAAACGTCTCCGGCAAAAAACGCTACTACGGTAGAGATTTTGTCGACTTTATTCTCAAATCCTTAAAACTATAAATACATTCGAACATAAATCAGGAAGCTTTAAACGCTTCCTTTGCCATCGTAAAGTTAAAGTTTCTTGACCTTAAATCTTAAAATAACCGATAGCATATTTTCAGCCAAAACGGCGGTTTAAGCAACGAACTATTAAACCATTACTCCGAACTGCTAAATCCGTTCCTATAACTGCTAACTAATAGTAACCTAAATGCTGGTCGACATTCTAATAATATTAAATATTTCTTAAAGTCTAACCGTATTACAAAATAAAAACTTACAACGTATAACAGCTATAAGTTTAACCAACTATTAAACCTAAATCGTACGGTTTATATTAGCAATAATATCGTAAAATTCTAAGCAATAAAATAATAATTACGCCAGGTAATAGCAGACGTAAATCTAAGTAACTAAATTATATTATAAGCCGATACTAGCTAAACTATAAAAAATAACGAACGTATATATCCTACTTCTGACTTAAAGTACTTAAGCGGCTCAAACTTTTAAACTCTGTTAAACCCTTTAAACTCATCGCAAGCTTAAAAGGCTTAAAGCGCTAAGCATTTTAAGACCTTTAAGCTAGTCATGTAACTCGATACCTACGTCGAAAATGCGTCCCACATCCTCCGACCGTCTGTCAACAGGCCAAGTCCGTTAGTTATAATACTAATATATTGTCTGTAAATAGTTATATAATTTATTTTAATTATATACCTTTTTTCTTTTTTTCTTAGCTAATAATTATAAATATTTATATACTGCAATTCCGTTTATAATAAAGTAATATCGGCGTTTATAAACCGTATAATTTATTAATTATTACATTATAACTCTCTACACAAATAAGCTGGATATACAAGTAAGTTGGACACTTAGACCCACATTTAATATTAGCTATAACTTTACGAAACCTATAACTATAGATTATAATATACTTTTATATAGTGACTTGGGATAATATTCGTTACGTGTATATTAAGTTGCATTAAGATCTAGCCATATTTGCTAAATATAGAACTACATATATCTATTTAAATACAAATGCTTAAATTATTAATAAATTTCCGAAATCGTGATAAAATACTTTAAAACCTTAAAAGTCCTTTATTCTTTTTATAATATATATATAAGATTTTTTGAAATATTTAGAAAATTTAATTCGTAGGATATTTGAAATGTGCGTCCGATTTAAAGCCAAAAATTCTGTATTTTATAGTATCTTCTATAATCGATCTACTAGAATTTGCCAATTTTATAAGAGTTAAGGTTGAATATAACAAAGGAAATGAGTAAATTTAGTAAAGTTATATAAAGACTTGAAAAGGTTATAAGCTTTTAAATTATAGTTAGTACTATAAATGAGGTGACTGTCCAGCTCACTTGTGTAGTACGTTATATTTAACGGTTTTATATTTATGATAATTTTTATTCTTTAATTAATTAAAAATTAAATGGAGGTTTTTTTCAATAATTTCAGTAAATAATAATAATTCTCTTTCGGTTATGAAAGTAATTATTATATTTCGTTTATATGATTATTATCTTATTATTTTTCCGAGTAGCTTTATAACGTAAGTTTAGAAAATTTTTCGGTTGATCGTATTATTTACCTCTCCTTTTTCCAAAAAAGAAGTCGTTTTAGGTATTTAATAAATCCTTATCTATGAACTCTAATGTTAATATCTTAATTCTAATTAAATATAATATAATTCAATCGGTAACTTTATAATATATATTACAAGGGTTTAAATTAAATCGGGCAAATTGGAATACTGTAAAAGTTATATTAAGTTACGCATTAATTATTACGTATAAGATAAAACCGATTTTCTTTCTTGGTATTTATTAACGGAACCTGGATACGCTAAATTAGGATTCAACAACAGTTCTACGCCTGTTATTAGCGTATTTAGAAGGTTATTTAAACTTTTTGTAATTAAGTTAGCCAGTTTATTTATAAAGTCGGATTTAAAAAGCCCGATATTATTTAGCTTTATTTTTGTTTATTCCATATTAAGAAACTATTATAGTTTTTACCTCTTATCAGAATATACTACTTCTGTATTTGTTAAATTATCTGATCGACAAGATCTTAATTTTTCTAACGATATGCCGTAATCATATTGTTTACGAAAAAGATTAAAAGTAATTCTCTTAATTTATATAAAGTTTTCTTAATTAAATTCCTTCTATTACGTAACGGATATTTTAAGGATATCTATATATATATATATATTATAAGATAACTTAACGTTAACGAAAACGTTAATAACGTTATACTGTTTTAGCTTTAAATCGAATTTAGCCGTAATAACTTTTAAGGTTTTGAATAGCCTTTTAGTTAAAGTAAATGCGTATATATTACTATAGGCGTTTTTTAACTGTTAGTCGCCTTATACAACGAAACGTACCTTGTATTTTTGCAATCAGTTATGCTTGTCGAACTTATAAACGTATACCTATATATACCTTAAACTCGGTTTCCTTTTCGCCGAAAACTGATTAGCGGTTTCCCAGGATTGTATCTTTTTCTGGCTTTATAAGTAAGCCTTTTCGGCTTTACGAAAAAAAAAAATTTTAACGGGTATATATTTAGCTTTTTATGGCCTCACGCCGGTAGCGGCAGGTTACGCCTATATATCCGGTTTTGGAACCTGGATATCTTTATATATATTATTACAGCTTTTTCGATTAGGGTAGCGCGTATATTGGGGAATTATTTTCCCTGAATTTCCGCAGCTTACCGGCCGGTTATGGAACGTACCTATAAAATAAGTTAATCGTCCAGCGTTAAGCGCGGCTTCCTATACTTTATGGCCGTTTCTAATAATATCTCCGTAGTACGGAACGTACGGGGAACCAACGTTTACAACCCGTAAGGCACCTTCTTTTTTTACCGTTATTCTGGGTTAAACAGTACGATAAGAACCTAAGGCTACCTTTATTATTTCCGTCGGCATCATAATCGTAGCAGTTATTAAAGTAAACGTTGGTAACGGTAATGGTTTGACTAATAAGCCCAAAGAGCGCCGTACTCGGAGAGAGTAGAAGCCGTAGTCTCGGTGGTGCCATCTCTTCAGGATTCTTGATATTGAGGTACAATGCTAAGCCGTGCTGAGAACTGCAGAGCGCCGGGTAAGTTCCTTATGCAAGATGCTCCAGGTTCGGTGCAGCGAACACGCGTTCAAGATGATGATACTTAAACAATCTTGATGCATAGGCAGCGGTCTAACATGTCCTCAATTATAAATCATCTATTGGGAGTGTCACCCAAAGCCAAGGCTTCGCCTGCCAGCCTACCCGAGGGGTCACAACGACGGAATGGCCGTCTTTGAAATCCTCGTTGTGCCCGTGGGGTAAGTGGAAGAAAACTATGCAATATGTATGATACGATCCCTCTATTCTTCCGCGTGATGAAATTACACCTGACCGCTCAGCTCCGCACCGTTTGCCTAGCTGGGGGGGCG
>QJNY01000198.1:117754-134088 GCA_004155945.1 Monosporascus sp. mg162
CGGGCCCCCCCCCCCCCCCCCCCCCGAGCGCCAGGGGTTACTCACATGGCGAATAGATATCCATTCACGACCCAGATGTAGAGGTGGCCGCCGCCGAGATCGCCGACAATCGAGGGAAGTGCTGTCGACGTGATGGTTCCCTCCAGAGCCGTGAGTAGCCCCGCGAGGCTGATGGAACCCAAGAGAGCCCAAAATCTCCAGTCCCTTTTTGCCGGGGGCACATGCGTGGCGTCGGGGGTCTCTGGAGTTTCTGAAGTCTCTGGAATCTCTGCCTCTGAAGGAGGATTCATGGTGTTGCTGCCGGGCGCGGCGTCGTCTTCCGCGCCTCTGTTCAAGGACCCTTGCATGGTTTCAGGCATTTCTCGCGAGAGATTCGCGTTGGGTGCCATGTTCTCCTCGTGGGGTCTGCGTTCGGATGATGCCATACCATATATGTCTATGGGGTTCGAGATGTTTGCCTGCCTGCTGGTGTCCCTCTTAATCTTGGTTTCGGGGGCGCGATCGCCTGAAAGAAAAAAGGGCAGATCTCTTGGAACAAAACAAGAGAAAGGACATGCCCGGTCGGGGTCTGTGGAGGGAAATATGTCCGCGCATTCGGGGTGTTTTCATCGGGCGAGTCTCTGACCAAAGGTGCTCTATTCGGAGGCTAAGAATTGCCTAATTAGGAAATTCGGAGGGTTTGACGTAGCGTTGTCATGTAGCCTCGCCCGCGGCCTCTTATTCCCCTGCGAGGGTCGATCACTAAATTGCATGACAGCCCCGAGCCTAGGTGCCTCACGTTAAGCTGCTGGACGCGCTTAGGTCTAGATGGTGTGGCGTTCGCATGTGTGATCAATCAAGGAAGCTGACGTTGGCACAGCGGCCCGGTTCCGTGCCTTAAGAGACACCAGCTCACTCGCCCTCTCTATCTTTCCCAGTGTGCATCCCGACAAGCTGCCTGTAAACCTGCAGTAGTTAGACATGGCACGCTCCGAGCCCGCGGCACCGATGCCGCCCACGATGCGAGCCTGGGTCCGCCAGCATCGCGGCCACTGCAAGTCGTCCCTCAAGCTTTGTCGATTCGCTTCCCACGCCGCCGATCCCCGGCCCGAACTCCAGCGATACCATCGTCCGCGCCTCCTACGTCGCGCTCGAATTCTCCATCATCCACTTCATGGGCGTCTTTCCCGCCCTGCCCTTTGCACCGCCCCTGGACCCCGAGCTCTGCGTCTCTGGCACCGTCGCCGTCGCCGGCGGCAAAGCCCCCGAAGGGCTGCGGCAGCCCGGCACGCGGGTGCTGGCCATGACGGACCCGATGAGCATGGTGTTCCGCGGCATCGGCGCGCTGAAAGAGTACATGCGGCTGCCGGAGGCCTATGTGGTGCCGCTCTCGGAGCCAGGTGTCGGCGAGCACGGCGCCGGTGAGCACCTGGTTCTCAGCCTGGCCCAGGGCGCTGGACTCATCTCCAACGGGTCAACAGCCCTGGCCGTGGTTCGAGCTAACAAGGTCCGTTCGGGCCAGCGGGTGCTCGTCAATGGGGCGAGTGGGAGTGTCGGGAATATCGCCGCGCAGCTGTGCCGTGCCCGGGGTGCCCTCGTTGTGGGAGTTGCAAGTGGTGCCAATGAGGCTTTGGTTCGAGGATACGGAATTGACGAGGTATGCTTCGCCCTGCTTTATTCTCCACTACGCCCCTGGGGCCCTGCTAATAGTGCGTGTTGTTGTCTGCAGTTTGTGGATTACAAGAAACACGCCTCGCTGCCAGACTATCTGGCCTCGACCTTTGGGTCGCAGCCTTTTGACTCTATCCTAGACTGTGTTGGATCGCAGGCCCTCTACGCATGCCTTGGCTGATGCGTAAACTCGCCAACTGGATCTCGGTGACAGTCTCCGTAAAGACTTGGACGGATCCCGAAACCGGCGAGACCCGGTTTCTCTTAGAACACACGCCGCTCCTGGGCTTGCCAGGCATGTCTGAGGAGCGAGCGCTGAACTACGAGCCCGACGAGGTCGCAGTGGCTAATCTTGGGAAACTACGAGTGCGAACGCGTTGGGGGACGGCCAAGGAGCTTGATCAGTTGGATAAGTACCTGGCACAAGGCTTAGAGAGGGGGCCAAGTTCAATGATCATATGATGACAGAGCACTTGGACATTGATGCGGTGACACATCAAATCTTTGGGTATGAGGAGAGTGAAGGAACTAGATTCCATGTCAGGCGTATTGTGGTACGGAAAGGAAACGAGGTTGCGAAGCTGAGACTGGTGTATAACTACATCGGGCCTCGACCTGCATAGAGCTGAGCGGTGTTTGACACTCTGGCGTCATTTTTGGTAGGAGAGTTGCTTGAAAAAATATACGTTGACTACGACCTCAACCCCGCATCGGGCCTGTGCCGAGAACAATTTCTTAATCTAAACATGAAATATGCTGCCACGACCCAGCATAACGACAATGTTTTGCATAGGCCATCGTGTACCAATCCCTCCATTAGCGGCATCAGCCCGTATCGTGGACTCGGGGTCGGGAATCATACATGTATATCGTCATTGTGTAATGGCGATACATTCCCAGTGAAGCTTGTACAGCAACAGCATGAGGTGCCTCGCCTATCGGTGTATTCGCTCTGCGCCAGCCTCTGATTAGAGCCGCTATACAATCTTGATAACCGCCAACAGCAGCAGCTTTCAAAGCAGTGCCATCTGCTCCAGTTTGTGACTCTAACTTAGAGGATTAATTGACAATCATCATGTAACAGGTAGGTAGTAGGCAGGTATTACTCCGTACCGTGTTATCTCGGCTGACGCAAATACGATGAGGGACGGATTAAAGATACTCCGGTCGATTTGTTCGGGACCTTTCTCCAAACAACGGCGCATCGCTGAATCAACCCTCTGACTGACTACCATCGCAGCCATGCAGCAACACCAGCGGCGGCCGATTGCTAAGCGGTCGGCATGCGATCGATGCCGAGAGCACAAGCTGCGATGCTTGCGATCGCAAGGCCAGGGCGATGGACCCTGCGTCCGCTGTGCCCGAGCTGGCGCATCCTGTGTAACGGGGGCTCCGAGGCCACTGGGGCGTCCTCCCATCAGCCCCAACGACACTCATCAGCAGCAGGGATCCCGAAGACCACGGCATTCAGTATTTGTATCTGTCACGGTACCCAGATCTGCGCCCGAAGTGTCTCCCGCACCCCTTCCGGAACCAGAGCCCGAGACCGCCACCGAATCCGCACAGGAACTTGCATCACCACCGACTCGCGGCAGTGGCAGCTTCGAGGGCTTCCACAACCCCCTCACTATGGACTCCGAACTGTCTAGCATGTTCTTCGATGAGGAAGTGTCCGGCAGCGAGATTCCGGACGCCGTCGTCGACGCCCTGGATCTCGGATTCCCTAACGACGCTGCCGCGCTCTCAGACCTTGTCGGCGGTCCCAACCCAGGCGCCTTCACCACGGAAGCAGACCTCCATGAGTTGCATGGTGGAGAGCAGCCGGCGTCAAAGTCACTTCCCGCTCTGCCTGGTACCAACACTCTGGGTTTCTGCGTTGACCCTGCTTTTCAGCTTCAATCTCTACCCGGCAGCGCCCTTGACATCGCAAATAGACTGCCGGAGCCGCCTCTCGGCTCGAGCAACGTCCTCGCCCGGCTTGCTCGCCTCAACGAGGGCATCGCCCATCAGCTTTCGCACATGGATACTTTCGTTTTGGGCATCCCCCCTCCAAATCTCATCCATTCATGTGTCGGCAAGGTCGGGGATTTGCAGGTCAACCCCATCCTCCGGGCACTGGAGAGTACCTCCGAATTGGCTGCCACTGTCAAGCAAATCATCTCGCCGATCCAGGACCACGGCTCGTCGCCTTTGAACACACCGGTCGTGCTCATGTGCTTGTCTGGCCACATACAACTGCTGCAGATATTCAACTCCATCTTCTTTCGCGTCCACCGGTTGTTAAGTGGCCTGCACGATATCCTCGGCTTCTTTGAGAATTTGCCGGGGTTCACTCATATCAGCGGCCTACCGCCCATCAAGGGCGACTTGTATATCAAAATCGTGGTTCAAGTGGCCCAGCACAATATCAGCAGCGTCGAGCGAGTTATGGGCCTCCCGGCAGAGTTGTGCCTCTCAGCGCAGCGGACGTCTTCAAAGAGCTTATTCGGCTACGTGCATTCACCCGGCCCATTTCAGAGCATCATGGACCAGGCTTGCAATCCCTCTGAGGAGTCAGGACGAGCCCTTGTCGCATCCTTGCGAACAAACATCGAGAGTGTGCTAGGTCTCCTGAGAGGTAATGGCTAGTTTATGCCAGCTGTTGGTTTCGAAACGCTCGAAGCGAACGAATATCAGCAACTTGACACTACAAACCCCTAACCCTATGCCTCCAGACATCGGCTCTTGTTCATGCTCGGTGCCTACTACCATTTGGATGCGTCTTTGGAATAGATGCATGATACAAAAGGGAGAGGACATAGAGTTGGGATTGAGGGTATCATGCCGACAAAGAAAACACGGCAAAGTAGAATCGCTACGTATCCAATACCTAACCTGAAGAGCGCAGTCTTGCTTTTGGCGAAGGAACTTGATGTTCGTAAGAGCCTAGACAAAAACGATGCAATACGCGCGAGGCTACTCACGCCTGAGCTCCTCTCAAGGCGACTGTTCGCAAAGGTGGTTGCATGGAAACATCCGTCGCCTCCTCGACTCTGATTGGAATGGCCTTAAAGGCCGGAGTGCCTTCGCATGTGTCAATATAGCTATAGTCATAGAACTATATACACTATATTAAATCAGACTACTTGTCTATCATTGAATACATCTTAATATTGCCTGTTGCAGCGTACATATTGAGTCCAAAGTTATAAAGAAATGATGGGTTAAGATGTTAACGTTAAACGTTTCCGGGTAGGTGGGATTTTTATGTGGCGGTGTAGATAGCTACCTGTTAGTATTATTACATATATAACTAGGCTTTACTAACAGCGGGACTTACATCGCCATAAGGATCATTTATCATGGATACGATGTCCATCTACGATAGCTTCAAACGGATGGACGTTCATTTCAGGAAGGGTTAAATGGGTGGCGTGGGCTTTGGCAATTGCGCAATCAATTGTGCAATCGGTGGACTTCGGTGGAGTTGCTTCGACCTCTGGACAGAAGGATCAATCGCCGCTGGCCAGCTTTCATACCCATCTGACAAGGCCCTCAGGAAAGAAGGTGCAGAGACCATGATAGCATTCGAGAAAAACCTACGGAAAATATGGGAAGCTACGGAGCTGGCCCTGGACAAAGAGGGACGCATTGTCGCCGGCAGTGCGGAAGGCGCTTGAGCGGGCGGTGCCTTTGATGGCAGGTTGGGATGACAAAAAGCACTTACATACGGTAATATCGAAGAAAACAGATTAGAAATCTGAGGCTACTACCCTACCGTTCTCGAATCTAGTTAGTGCAGAACCCGGAACAACCAGCGGCAGGTCCCTGATGTTCGAGTCGCCCAAGGTCAAGACAAGAGGCACCCAGTTCGGACGTTCCGGCGCAAGCAGGCCGACAATACCAACCTGGAGTAGCAACTGACTTAGAACTACAAGTTTACCGGATAAACGTAGGATCCAGGCCCTTTGCTGTTATTCGCACAATTTTCAATGTTCCGTCGAGATGGACGCTACCTGGGAAGTCAAATGGGCCAACTTCATTCACCCCATGGGTGAGATAGGCTTCGCTATCAAGAAGCTAGGAGGCTCGGTCTGGCAATTCATCCCCAGGAGACGCCCTAGGACTAGACAGAGGGATCCATTTTCATGACTCGCATTCGGAGAAGAAGATACCCATCATTAACGTCGGACGCATTGGGAGGTGACTGAACAGGGTATTTGGGTGGACTCTCAACTCCTTTGAGGGAGTTGAGCGAGCGATCTTTAGCGTCTAATTACTTCGCTAGCCAGGACTCATGGGCAAGCGTTATTGAAATAAGCGGCGTGCAGAGATGGTGACAAAAACTAGAGGTTGAACATCATGTTTCAGGTACCGCTAGCAGATAAATCCGGATCATAACTGAGAATCCAGGTTTTCGTGTATGATATTTTCTGGTTAAGAAGCTTGTTGTATTGAATTCCTCAACCTTCGAGAAATATGCGGGAAGGTTCGAATCAGAATAGTGGGCTATCCACTGGCCAAATAGTTCATGTACTACGATTGGTCAATTCCTCCGCCAAGCTCCAAAACCCGCTGTTCCACTTAGACGTCACTCATTCTACCTTCACACTCAAATTTCACAGAGTTAAACCACCCAAGTAACTCAATTACTAGCAGAAAGCACGCGACACACTCCCCCATACAGAGGCTCCAAACCAACATGCGGCAACCCCCGTGCATATTCTCCCCGGCGCGAGCACTGCGGCACATATTTCTCTCGAGCACGCCCAACAATGCCACCGTCGCGCCAATCTACCTATCCCCGCTCGTCCTCCGGGCGACGATGACGACTGCGACCCCGCGAATCGCGACTGCACCGGCGTCCGGGCCTTCCCTAATAAAATCACGCACGCTCAGCACGACCGCCCCGCTACGCAAGAAGCTCGACCAGGTGAAGCGGCGCCCGATCAACGGGCAGATCCCTTACAAGTGGATCCGGCTGGTGCAGGCGGACGGGTCGCTGTCGCCGGAGGCACGGCGGACGGACGACGTGCTGATGGGGCTCGACCTCCAGACGTGGACGCTGGAGCTGCTGGCGCCGCCGCCCGCGCCCCGCGACCCCGACTCCGACGCCGACGCCGACGCCAACTCCGACGCTGACGTCGACGCGGGTCCACCGGCGGCGATCTGCCGGATCGTTGACCGCGCGGCGGCGACGGCGGCGGCCGAGGAGGCGGCGCGGGCGGCGCGGCGCAAGGCCGTGGGCACTAAGGAGCTGGAGCTGAACTGGGCCATCGCGCCGCACGACCTGGCGCACAAGCTGCGGCGGCTGCGCGAGTTCCTGGCCAAGGGCATGCAGGTCGAGGTGATGCTGGCGCGCAAGCGCGGCGGGCGGACGGCCGCCAAGGACGAGGCCGAGGCCCTCCTCGCGCGCGTCCGCGAGGCCGCCCTCGAGGGCGTCCCCGGCGCCAAGGAGGTCCGCAAGATGAGCGGCACCGTCGGCGGCGTCGTGCACCTCTACTTCCAGGGGCCGCCCGAGAAGATGAGGAGGAAGGCGGCCGCGGAGGGAAAGGGGGAGGGGGAGTGGGAGGAGGAGGAGCGGGGTGACGAGTAAGCGAATGGAGAGAGGCGTCCAATGAGGATGCTAGGGAAGACGGATGTAAACGGTATGGGAACGGCAAATGGGTAGCCGGATTGGGTCGATGACTCGGAATGAGCTCTGTGTGCTTTGGGATCTAGGAGTGCGCCTGTCCCCCTGGACCAGAGCGAATTATGTAATGTATAAAGATTGCTTTGTACATACAACGCGATTGCGGTTGAATCAATCCAGGATGTGTATTATAAGCAGTGGGCAGATATCCAACCATATCTAAGACTCTTTCCCTGTCTAACCCAAGACGATCATATATAGAACTCGGCATCCACTGCTGTCCCACCAAAACGCCAATAGCCATGCCATCCCCCACCCCAAGATATTCATAACTTCATTCCAAGTAACTCCCAAACGACCGACAGATGCACGTGCTAATGAATGGCGAGACCCCGTATATTAATCAGCCCTCCTTCATCAAAAAGACACTCCCGCCCACGACACCCAGAGCGACGGCGGACGTCAGGAAGCCCGCGGCGACCTTATCCCTTATGGTGACGGGTTCGAAGTACGGCATCTTGCCCTCAGTCGGGGTACCGGCGTTAACGTTGCCGACCGAGGTGCCGCCCGTGTCGGCCGTGACGGGCACCCTCGTGTCCCCCCTCGTGATGAGCGAGTACTGCAGCGCCGAGAGGGCACTCATCTGTTCGCCGACACCGACAAGCCCATCGAAGCGTGGCCCCTCGAGCCAGCTGAAGCCGCACGCGGTGCCCGGGATGCCCCGGAAGGCGGGCGGCCCCGTGTCGCCGGAGCACTGCTGCGCGGCGGCCCGCGCGCTGGAGCGTATTAGCGGCATCAGCGTGTCGAACATGAACGGCGCCGTGAGGCTCGCCGACGCCATCCACCGCATGAGGTATCCTTTAAAGGTCTGCTGGTCGATATTGCAGCCGCGGGAGGGCTCGCAGGCGCGCTCGACGACGATGCCGCCTTCGAAGAAATGCTCGGCGGTACGGCGCGCGAGGCCCTCGGTGCGCGCCCTCCACCTCTCGTCGCCGCCCGTGTGGTTGTACATCATGGCGGCGCCCTGGAGGAAGATGCCGGCGTTGTACGTCCACTGCGTCGAGTCGTGCTCGTCGCAGTTGTTGGCGATACCAGCGCCGTCGTAGACGTTGAATTCTGGGTCGATGAAGTCGTGCAGCTCCATCCAGTCCCACACCCTGCCGGCCCAGTCGGCGTACGTCTCGTTCCCCGTGTACCTCGCTAGGCGGGAGGCGATGTTGAACATGCATCCGTTCGATATCGAGTTTTTACTACACGGCTTAGAGTCAATTACTTGTCTCTCTTCCCAATATAGCGACGGCTCGGTATTACCGGGTCGTATTTAGGAGTGAGGACAGCCGATGATAAAGGAAGCACCCTGAGACATGCCGGGAAAGGGGCAAGAATAACAACGGAGGTCACTTACTAGTTATAGCCGTTGTTGAAGGGGAATATCTGCCACCGCAATCCCCCACCACAAACCGTCTCCTGGTTCCACCGCTCGGCCCACTCGTTGAAGACCGCCTGTACCAAAGCGAGCCACTGCGGTTGGTCCTCCGGCGGGTTCTCGAAGTTGTTCTCGACGGCAGACATAGCCGACATGGTCCAGAATCCTTGGTCGTCATTTCCTAGAGTTGAAGTCTGGTTTTCCGGCATGAAGTCCTCGTCGCTGCCCACTTGATGTAGCATTGCCTGCATTGTTACCTCGTTGTATGTGGAGTCTCCTGTATAATACCAGTAGTCGATCAGGGTCCCGAACATGGCACCGGCTTCCCACCCTACCGACAGGATTAGCATAGAGACATAATTAATTGAAGTTCCACAAACAGAAGTACGGGTCTGGAAGGTTGCCCGGTACATCCCCCGTATTGTTGCCGGTATAATATTTCATAAGGCCGAAAGCAACTGTGCTCGCCGCCTCCTTGATGGATGCTGTCGTTGTCAGTAAAGGCAAAATTGAGTATTCCTCGGCTTCAACGTACCATCATCGTCAAAATTGACTTCAATGGCTCCAACGGCATTCGCGAATAGGCTCAAGACACCCGCTAGCCCCAGGTCTATGCGCATTGTCGGTTGGATAAAAAGGGGACAGAGAAACAAAAACTGAGTGGAGGTAGATGCGGCTAGAGCCGAAAGTGAACGATAAAATAACAGCCGATAGTCTAGAAACAACACATATCCTTCAGGGCGGCTAACGAACGAAGGTAGTGATGAATTAATTCAGCAACTCTGTAATTCGAAGTCAAGAATCAATCACACAGCCGGCTCTGCCGAGGCCACCAGGACGGAGTGAATGGATTACAAAGAGATACCCGACCTGCGGTAGTAACAAAGGAAGAGAGGAAATAATAAAACCGTTGCGCAGCTATTCGGAATGGACTAAGCATCGGTCTAGAAGCAGCAGTCGAAAGAGAAGTGCTTGTACGAAGAATGGAAACAAGAGTGGGAAAGGAGGAAGATGTGTCCTTCCTTCTCCTCGCAGATCGACCAGTTCAATCGTCTAGAATGATGCCAAGGCTACGATCGTAGACCCCGCTGGAACTATGGTCCATGACCAGTCATAAAGTAAATGGGACATAGCCCCCAAAATTGCTATGCTTATTGACGCGCGTTCCGGCCGGTGCAGCGTGAGGCTGCGTGGAGGTGGCTCATCTAATATCTTGAAACGCGTCCCGGTTGGAGACGCGGCTTGTCCGTCTCATCAGGGGTGATCGACAACTCCTACAATTGGCGCCGAGTATTACATCAAAAGTACCTGCTGGAGGGTACAATAAGTGGCTAAAGCTGCGCCATCAAGATAAGTAGCTCTCAGGTTCCAATATCCATTTTTGGGACAAGAAGAACGTGATGTAGTCACATGCGTGAATAGGTTCCCGACAGAGCATTCATAATTGAAGTTGAAATGGAGATGGAGCCGGTCGACGTCGAGCAATTGGGCGGTTGGGGCACCCCTGCAAACTTAAAGAGGAGGGGCTACAGTTGTTGTACTTGTACATCCGTAATGGGGCCTGAAAGGCGCTAACGCAAGGGGTCCATGCCTCGGCCGCTCGGAGGATGAACGTTGATAAAGGAATCCTCCGCCTTACACGACTGATTGATCTCAAACTTAGATGTGTCGAACGGATTATTATTCTTTTATACCTTCCGCGGTCTGAGAGACTGTTGCGAAGGCGAACATCTTTGAAGGATGGACTTTTGTATGCAGGAAAGGTATCCCTACCAACCACATCAGGATCACGCACATTCCTGGGGAACTTTCGATTCGCTTCAAGCGGCCAAGTAACATCACAAGTCCTTAGCAAAGATAAGAATGGAAGTTGAAACAAAGTAAAGTAAGGTATCAAATAGTAAGCAAAACACCAACTTTTGGCAGACGGTGCACTAAGTATCCTGCCTGACAGTACCTCGCATTCAAGTCCTAGGCATTAATTTTAACCCGAAGCCTCGGAAAGTTCCCGTTCTCCACCCAATTTTTTAAGTGTTTAAGTTCTTTGCTTCTTAGAAGGACGCTGAACGTTGTCGTTCTCCTCATCCTCCTCATCCTCTTCATCTTCCTCATCTTCCTTCATCTCATCATCGTCAAGTTCTTCAAAGTCAAGATCGCTCAATTCGGCGGCTTCCTGGCCTTGGGCTGCATCGGGTTGTCAATGATGGAGAATTTCGACGGATTTGGGATGGCTTACTGAAATACTTGATGGCATTTGGCCAGAGGTCCTCGGAAATGGCAACTGCAAGTTCCTCTCCGTCAGGGAAGATCTCCAGTGCCAGTGACTCGTCGTCGTCGTCCTCATCGTCTTCGCCTTCTTCTTCTCCGTCCTTCTTGGTAGCTTTGCCCTCCGCTCGAAGCCGCCGCTCCTCCCGCTCCTTCTCGATGGCAAGCCGGCTCTCCTCCTCCGAGACACGAGGACCTCGGTATCCGAACCAAGTAAAGAAGCTCATTCCTCCAAGGCCGGTCTTGGCGATCTTCTCCTTAAGGGCCTTCTCATCAGGGGTGAATGTCTCAATCTTCTTGGGCTTGCTGCTTTCTCCGTTTGCTTGGCTCTTGTCCTGCTGCCAGACCTTCACTACGAGGTCGAGAATGCCGTCAGTCAGGTCCTTGTCCTCCTTCCATTTGATGGGCACAGGCTCGCTGACGAGACCGGACCAGCCGTCTTTGGACCGGCGGTACCAGAACTTCTTCTCGAGGACACGATCCTCGAAGTACTCGTTCTCATCGAACTCAAACTTGATGGCAACGCTGCGAGGGTCTCCCTTAGGGTTGTTCTCGAGCTCAAAGTGAGAGACAGTAAGTTTCTTCAAGGACGAGAGGAACACCGCCGAGTCAGTGGGGTGGATGTACTGGTCAACATCCGGCGGCGCCTGCTCGAAAACTAAGGCCCAAAAGTTCGGAATTTGTGATACCGTCTTCTCCCGCTTTTCATACAGTGGCTTTGTGAGCGCGAGATGTTGACGCGCTGAGATAGAGGTTAATACGTAACGACAACCCAATGGCGGATGACATCCGGCTAGAAAGAAACCAGTGGGGGGACCAGCAACCGTCTACCAGTCACCTCCAGCTTTACTTACTTATCTCGGTCTCAGCATCTTCAAATTCCTGCTCGAGGTCTCTCAGTTCCTCGTAGGTGATGGGGCAAGAGTTCTCTGCCGAAGCGTCCGAAGCCATTGTCACAGGACGTACTGTGTTCCCCGGCTAGTTCGTAGGGCAGTTGGAGGTGCGAAAACCCGGTTTCGCTGGATGTTAAAGGAAAACTCAGTAGCTATCTCACTCCCGAAATGTTGGTTGATGTTGAGTTTATGCTTGTGGATGCGTAATCTTCGAAATCGGCATTCACCATTTCGTGCAATTTTTACAAATCCTTGTCAACCAATGCAGCCTGGGGTTCTTGGCGCCACTGTCACCGCTTTTATGGTGTCCTGTGCTCGTTAGCTTACATGCATTATCCAGTCTTGGCAGGGGCCCGTGGACCGCCCCGCATAAGCCTAAGTTTGCCGGTGGGGTCCATAAAGCAGCACTAACCAGATCTGACACCATCGCCGACTTCATCTCCAGGAATGCAGCATCCTCATTGCGACGAGTTCCCATCGGTTCAATTCACGGACTCTTCTGTACCCAAACTATCCAAATGAAATGACCACCGGATTGGGGGAAGATAGATTGGGTTTCCTATAATTCTCGATATTATGCTCATCTCTTCATCCCCCGTCAGTTGGTCCGCCGGTCCAAGTATGCTCTGTGAATCTCCATTGGGATTGAGCTCCTTTGTATCGTCAGAACGTCAGGCGATGACGGGCTATGCTCTCTCGGTAATGAAGTTATATCCGTCGTCCGAAAACAAAATAATAATGTCCTACTTTGAACCATCATGGCTATATTCACTAGAGTTGTGTCTTGATCATATAGTCTTCACCTGTAGGGTTGAATCGGTTGAGGCATCTCGCTCAGTGTCCTTGCGTGAACGTCCCAGGAGACAGTCCCGCGGCCTTTCTCCAGCGGCGCGGGAATCTGACTAAGAAAACGAGAAAGAGGATAAAATGGGATCCAAATTACGGTTATAGAATCAGCTGGGAGCTGTACTCCGCGTATGGAAATGGCATTCAACGGACCAACTAGGACCCTGGACAACCTTCTGGACCTTTTTGAACATTGCATATAATGGACAGGTCCTGAGTGGTCTTATTAAAGGTTTACCAGTAGTCATCATGCAGGCACGGTTGCACCGCTGGAATTTTGTCAGCGTGTGCCGCCCTATCCTCTACTTACAGACTGCTGAGTTCAACACCACTCGGTTCCAACTGCTAGATATATACTGGACATATTCTCAAAGGCATACCCCTCCGTTGGACTCATCTACATCGCCTTGGGGTTCCGCTGGACCTGTTGAAAACTCGAAATGGGTGCTATTGGCGGTCTCGATCTGCTGGGTTAACTTTCTACCGGTCCATTCCTCGGGCATGGGGAACGCCTCGCCCGGCATCCCGGTCAGCGCCCGGTACGGTATCTGGGATGTCTCGCGGAAGCGCAGGTACAGGCGCGGGAGACTGTCACTACCTCGGGACACGCCCCGTCGTCCTGCTGCTGGGCGGGCCGGAGCATCACGACGCCGAGGTCAAAGTGCTGTGACTGGTCCTGGAAGGCCGAGACACCGATCTCCACCTCCTCCTTTTTCAGCGAGTCGGCCCAGTTGGCCTCCACGCGGAACCGGAACAGCGAGTGTGCCGACCGTCGGCCGATGAAGTCTTCCCGTAGCCCCCGCGCGAAGTCGCCATCGAAGCCCATGAGGTTGAGCACCGACGACCCCAGCGCCAGCGTGTTCGGGTGGTCTGGCGGCGACACGACGTAGTTCCGCGACTTCGGAAGCCTGTGGCGGACGAAATATATGGGCAGCTTGC
Organism: Monosporascus sp. mg162; assembly: GCA_004155945.1. Lineage (NCBI taxonomy): Eukaryota > Fungi > Ascomycota > Sordariomycetes > Xylariales > Monosporascus > Monosporascus sp. mg162. The sequence goes on from QJNY01000198.1 coordinate 131,385, forward strand.
TGACCGGCTGAACGAGACCAGGTCACTCACGCCGTTCAGCACGCCCTTGCCCTTTTCCAGATCGTTTCGGCGTGCAGCGGTCAGCCGGACATGCTCCCGGATACAGGGGTGAAGGTGGGAGAAGTTGTCCTTCTCCCACGTCACGGGCGTGAGCACCCTCTCGCGCCCCATGGGGAAGTTGGCGAAGTACGGGGCGTTGCCGTAACTTCCACCGGCGCGAGCCGCGAGTGCGGCAGCCCACCAGTTCCCGTTGGCATCTTGGAAGAGGCTAGCATGCCCAATTCCTGGAAGTACGAGCTTGTGTGGTGAGTTGCTGTCAGAAATAGGTTGCGGCGCGCCGCCTTGAATGGGCCCTGGAGACTCAGCGACCGCGCCGTTGTCACCATGTGGCTCTCACGAGCGCCGTCCTCCGGCAGCAAGAAGTAGTACCAGCCGTCGCGCTTCCAAATGGGGGTGCCTCGATCTCTCCGATCTCGCCAGTTTCCAGATCATGGCGGCGTGCATGACCTCCGGGTAGTACGTGACTTTCTGTGAGTCCCCGAGATGTAAGCAGAGCCGTTATCATCCCAGAAGGCGCTGGGGTCGAATCGGGGGAAGCCGAAGTGGACAGAATCTGACTACGCGTCGGAGTGAAACGGTTCTGACGTCAACACAAAGTTGTCCCAGCGAGAATCGTTGACCCGCGACGGTGTCTGATTGACCAGCGTCGACGTCCGGTAGAAAGTACCCTCGTGAACCAGAGCGTCGGCGCGTAGATGCCGCTCGTCTCTTCGGCAGGAAAGGCACGCCGGGCAACTGGTCGACCCGGCTCAGCGCATTGGATACATGTTTTCAGTGCACCGGATTCTTGTTGGCGTTGATCGGCTGGCCCGGAAACGCGAGGAAGCTAGACACGGCGCAGAAGGTGTGGTCCAGCTCGGGGCCGAAGGCGCAGCTGGGCCCGGGTTGAAGCCGCTGAGTATGGGATTATGAGAAGCCAGTTCTGTCCCCCAATGACTGCCGAAAGCGTAGAAAGACAGGCAAGACGATAGTGGAGACACATCTCTTAAGGTTGCGCAGCGTTCTGTGTTGAAAGGACTAGGCCCAGCCACTTCAGGAACTAAGGCTAACGACAAACTTAATCAACAGACATTAACATGGTTGACTGCGTGGTCCTTTTACGCCATTGCCTCGAGATGTCCCGGTACTCGGTAGTCGATCCTATACGTAATACCCTCACCTTCCGGATATCTATGACCAACAATCTCCTAACTAACTACCGCCAAGAGTCACAAAATCCGAGGAACCCAGCTTAAAAGGTCAGATCAGGGCCTTCGAGGTGGTCTCTATCCCATATAACGGGTGGATTAGTGGAGGGAGAGCCCCACAACCCCCCAAGTTCCCCAGGTATTCTCCGCAAAGAAAAACATGTTAAGACTCACTTGAGCTCAAATCAGGGGAGCACAGCGGCGTTCTACACGCTTGAATATACCGTCTTTCTTCTCGACTTCGAGCGAGTACGTCTAGACGGAACACATCTTTTGCAGGCACCAGCCAGAGTGCTTAAACCTCAACGGACTACTTATAGTCTTCGCATATGAATAGTCTTGAAATCGCTTCTTCGGAGAACTTGTTTTTCTTAACTCGTATCCTTGAGTAGAGTGTCGCGCCAAATTAAGAATTGCGCTCGTCTGGTTCATCGATTTTAGGTGTCTAGACCATGTCTATTCGCCAAACTGCTCATAAGCAACAGGGTACTGGGACACCGTCGCTGTGATATTGCTAACGGATCTACTCCGCAGACGGTATAATACACATCAGTAGGTTATTTTTCACGACTGTGTGGAGTACTGTCCCAGTCACGCTCTGTGGATCTCAATAGCGCCCCTATCCTCGGACCCTAGGATAGCAGAGCTCTCAGCAACGACGAGCCCCCGAATCTCCCAATTTGCGTTTCTGAGCCGAACATGGCGCACAATTTCTCCCATGGCGGGTCGCCCTCAGCCGGCTTATACTTGGCTAGCGTGCCGCGGTTCTTCATTTCCTCTTCCTGTGTACTAGGGACAAAGCGGGATCGGATGCCGTTCTGCTGTTATCAATGGAGTCTTATGGTGAAACAATTTCGGCAGTGAAATAAGAACTTGCAGGAATTCTCAGAAGGTCAGAAAGAAGCAGGGATACACCGGGTCTAAGTAAGGATGTGATGCTCGGAAGAGTTAATGAAGGGCCGAAGGATCTCAGACAGTTCGAGATACTTACATATGTGGTGCTATTATTTAATAAAATAAGGGGGGGAGCGGCATTGTCTAAAGTGATTGATATGATCAAATTGCTGCAAACGCTCAGCTTCGGCGGAATCTCAGAACGCGTCGTGATGTTTGAAAATAAGATATATCGTGAACCACGAGTAAACAATTCATTCCCACCTTTGGGCTTAGTCCTCTTATGTTGACCATGTAGGAGTATGCTCATATTCTAAGTACTGAGCATCAGACTTGTTGATGCTTGTCCCGGTTGCTTTGGACTTGTTTGCAAAACTTTTCCATAATAATAGGATATGTTCGACAAACGCGAAAACCGAATAGGAGACACTCGTCTATTTCACACAATAAGTCGGCCGTGCTGTTTAGACCCTTTGCTATGAACAACATGCTGAGGTTGATGTCGACGATCTGTACTTATCAGCTGAGCAGCTATTATGCAAGCACTCTCATGTAGCGGGGGG